>JAUTBT010047504.1:0-16331 GCA_032361225.1 Lepetodrilus schrolli | reverse complement strand
GACTGGAGGCATGAGACGTAGGGTGGAATGCGTCATCCGGACACGTGGCGGTTATACCCGCTACTGATCAGTTTCTCGTGTCATGTCATGTAGAGACTTCAAGGAACATTTACACATGAAACATCAAACGTGACTCGTTTTCCTACTCCTGCAGCTCCATACTTGTTTGAGGTATTGTCTAAGGTCAAAAACAGTACCTGTGTTACCATGATGTTCTTGTCAGTAAAATTCGATCACAACTCAGCAATATCTTCTTTATTTGTTGTCACATGTTGGTTCTATCCGATGACATTGCTATCACCCAGCTCCTGTGGTCAGCACTCCCATGCGACGAGTTTTGCCATTTGTCTTCGTTCAGAAATAGGGGTGTGCTCAACTTTTTTCCATGTGTATATTTACCTCCACAATGTATCAGCGATCTTGTGGCGATTTGCTTATAAGTACACAAAACAACTGTACTACAGTAACACTCCGAAGGATGAGTTACTATTGATGCAATATGAATTGCAGGCACTTCCAACTTATGCATTATTGGCAATGCTCCATCCAGATGTGAGCTGATATACTTCATAAAGATAATAAACAAACCTATTAGATTCAATGATTAACAGGATCCCTGTACCCAATCCAACTTGTTAATCCCAAGGTTATTAGACATGCAATCATAACATCCTCTGTGTTAAACAATGACATTGTCTACCGGTATCCAACAAGACATAGAAACTTCATCTGCAATGAAAACCAGCCTTGTACAAAAACTGTCTGCTTATAGTCATGTGTCAAGCACAAACTGGCTACAGCTCCAGCCATCATGGGACATAATGTTAAGGGCCTTCTCTCCCCAGCAAACAACCGTTGTTACAGTCATGCTATTAACTAAGTGGACAAGACAAGTTAGAACTACGTGATGCCCAGTCACCATGTTGTTGTCTCAGCTTGGCAGGCAAGTACATCAAGCTGAAAGCTCATTAATATAAGAATAAAAGTGGACTTTACCATTCTCCATAATTTCTGTAACAATGTTTTCCTTAATTTCCTCATCCGCAGCCTCATGTACATCGCTGGCAGCAGCTACCTCTGCCTCGGCAGTCTGAGTCACCTCCGCCTCGGAAGCCTGGGTCACTTCAACCTCAGAGTTCTGGGCCAGTTCGACCTCATTCTGAACAAATTCACTTTCATCGTATCTTATAGTTTCAGATACATTCATTTCGCCATTACTGTGGATAGTTTCATCTTTGACTGCCGAGACCTCGGCACCTGCGACAACAGCTTCCACAGTATCGGCAACCTCTGCTGAGAGTTGTCCAGGGAATTCCTGTTGGTCATTTTCGACCCATTCCTCTCCCGGTGGTGGTGGGAATATATCCTCTATAGAAAACAATCAATTGTAGGATAATCTGCTAGTCAACATTAATATATCTACTGCCAATTTCACTTTACCGATTTAATTACGTATGAATAAATGAATAGATGTTTAATGCCAAAAGTGACAATTGAACAGCCATACCTGGTGTACCATATTGCTGATGTACACATGATAGGATGGTAAATTTGCTTATATATTATGTTGTATATAAATTAAATTTCTAAAAAAAAATTAAGTTAATATTTTCCAGCATTAATATTTGTTGACTTTCATTGATAGAGACACTATGTTTCTATATCTACAGGAAATGGTGCATGAAAGAAGAGAAAATCATCAATTCCTAAGTGTGTGTCCAAGCAAGTCGTTGAGACTATCAAAGCTACAGCAATCTTCAAATGAAGGAAATGATCTCTAGTGAGCATCTATTAATGAACCCTTAATATATAAACATAAATAGCTTTGAGCTATTACAATCTAGCACAGACCTTATTGTAGATCTGTATTCATGAGATTGAAAGTACAGTAGGTCTTAATTCCTACATACATCGTGACCACTGGATGTTAGGATTTATGATCCATTTGAAGTGGACAGATTATGGGATTATTAATACCCATCAGAGGAGATTGCACATGAGGATTATTACACATACAATAGCTGTGGATTCACTCATAAATATGGGACTGCAGACTATATTGATGATCACAGGGGGACACATTGATCTGGTCTTACAACAAACAACTACATGGTCCTTTCCACCATCACAGACGGGCACATGGATGATGGTTAATAGCATTATGATGATTGAGATGAGGATAGACAATCACTGGATTATGATTGAGACAATGACAATCAATTTATTATGCCGATGCCGATGAATAGAGCTTGATGAAAAGTATGTCTTCATGAGTATTGTGTATCTTCATGAGTATTGTGTATCAAGAGGTTCGTGTGGCATTATGCACATGCTTTTATGGTCCATCCATTCATACCAGGTCAACTCGTGGATAGTACATGTGAACCCAATCAGTGTCTAAAACATTCCTGAAAACAATGTGTCGCCTGCCGCTCAAAGCTCTGGTTAGACTAACTTAAATGTAAAAACATAAATCAAAAAGCATTCAATATTCTGAAATATATCATTAAATATGAAACATGCATACATTATTTTGTTAAAATTACAGATATATTCTTCACGATGTAAGATAGGAATAGTTCAGATCTATGGGTTATGATTTTGATATATATTTCAGTAAATTAGCAACCTGAAATTCCCAGTTTGTAATAGCAATGAAAACTATCAACAAACAACTGATAATGGGCTTCAAATGGAATTTTGGTGAAGTGTTGCATTTTAAAAGGTCAATAAATAAAAAATACATAAAAAAATAAAATAATAATGTTCAACCATTTCTTAAATCATTAATACTTGAAGAAAATGCTAGGAGAAAATATAGTGAAAATATTCTAATATACAACAGTGCCAACATACATATTTTCACAGTTACAGGTAAATAATAACTTCGAAGATGTAAAAAACAACAACTAAATAATAATACTACACCTATGTCAAGTTTCAAAAACAGTTTAGGTATTGACACAAAAGAATTATCCAGATGATAGCCATGCATTTAGAAAACACTGAACATTTTAGTAAATCATATGAAATATCAAGAATACAACTTCAAATAGAAACATTTATGAAAAAGTGGAACTATCTACTGTAAATATAATGCAAATCCAACCCAGAAACAGTCATGGTGTTGCCTATCGCTAAGCTATCATTGTCACACGGTCAAACAAATCACAGATGTCACAAACTGATTCGCTATCTAATGAAACCTCAACACTGACAATGATAATGCTAACAGTGAGTGATAGAGATGGTAGCAACATTAGTCATATTAGTAGTGGACAGATTAATATAAACAGATTGGCAGTTGTGGACACTGTGTACATCCAATCAGAGACAAATATTCCCAAACAAGGGAAAATGTGCAGTGTCTCAGATGGTAGATTTGGTTTAAATGTTTGACTTTTAGATAGTGAGCAATGCTGTAGAGTTACCTAAAGAGTTTCCATGACTGCCAATGCTAGTAAAAGAAAGCTAGAATATGGTTAGGATCAGCTCTATAAAACAGACTTAACAGAAAACAGACAAACAAGACAGTTTCAGCAAGTGGCACTGGGTGAAGTCCAGTGACTTACAGATTGGGAGGAGGACACAATCATCACCAGCTTATTTGTGTACAAATTGTAGTTTATGATTATTTGGTGTGTCAAACTGACACGGGATGAATGAAATTATCTGTAAAGATTATTAGAGTCCTTAGTCTATCACAATTTAATGAGATATTTCCTGCTATTTAAGTCTACAGCTTGAGTAACTCTACATACTTCCTGATCATGCTCATATACACAAGAATATATAGTAATTAGGCCAAACAGATCCATGCCAAAAGTCAATACTGGATACAAGGAGTGTAATTGTTTTTAAGTATCTTACAATGATGTAATTGTTGGTTCCTCAATAGCAATCACTAGCCGTCACTCTGATTTCAATATTTTCAACTGTATTCATAAATAGAATTATGTATTCATTCCTGCTTTCATCACATGTTTATCTTTTTTAACCTAATCTGCCAATGTTGTACAAATGATATCGATCCATATGGATGGGCCTCATATTTTGTAATGTAGTTACAGATGACAAAGTTTCAAAACATAAATGTACGTAGTATATAACTACATCTCAAAAGCCGGTGATAATTGGCCAGTCTTCCAATGCCGCATTCCTGCACCAAAGAGATACAACTCTACACAGTATAGTAATTTACCCTCTGGTGCTAATTCAGGCTCAGTGTGAGCCACCTCGGCCACCTGAGCCACCTCGGCCACCTCAGTGACCTCCATGGTGTTCTCAACATGAGTGTCCTGCTCAGCTTCTGAAAACATCAGCACCACCATTACATCATGCATCTACAACAACTACAACATACATGGTCAGCTACAACTGCATCAATGTCCACATGTATTGCAAATAATCACCTGCAATCATGTAACCATTGATATACACATATTCCCTTCACCATATAATATTACCAGATCTGTGTTGTACATTTGAGAATACATCATTAAATCTTTTTCTGCATTGGTTATACATTTACACTATATATGTAATATGTGAAATATAAAAGGAAAAATAGGATTAATTATAAAATCACTTTTACAATTAATTAACTAAGAATCGCGAACATAACTATTCTACAGGCTTCCTATTTGTAGACTTTACCTTGCTGCATTTTATTAATTGCAAGTTGTATGATCAGATAAAGGACAACCATACACATTTCATAATACCCGCTCCAAACATGATCAAAAGCGACTTAAAATATATATCACTATTTTGCCTATTTATTAGGCTTGGCAGTTCCAACAGCTATCTATGAGTAGTTCCCGACCTGGTGAGCATGGCATTGGTTAAATCAATGGAAACCAAAACATACTGCTGTATAAATTACAATGGATAACATATGATTAACAAATGGGAAGGTTCTCAAAAGTTAAAACCATTAAAAAAAAATGTCTGCATTTAGATAACTTGCTAAAACAAAGATTCCAGTAAAATTAAGATTGACGTTTCTACTTTTGTGATCACAATATTTGTTAGCAGACTAACAACTCAATAACAAGTAAAAGTACTATTTTGGTTCAACCCCAATTTTTTCTTCAAGATTCAGGATTTTAAGAATATCACTTCCTATTCAATAATTAATTGACTATTCAGTGTTCATAAGGCCAACTGAAGCTAATGTTTACATAGTCAGCTGCTGTACAAAACTGACATAACATTAGCATGCCAGATATGAAAGTCCCATGAAGGTCTAACATTGCAAGTATTACATTGCAAGTATTACATTGCAAGTATTACATCAATAAATATTGTAAAGATTTAGATTTATATGGATTGTGCACATTGTAGTAACAGTATTCTTCATTCAATTGTTTCACCATTTCAGTACTCTTCAATAATACTTGGACAGAAAGATTTTGTCAAATGATACTACAGTTAAATTTCCATTCATATTCCTAGGAATGGGGCAATTGTATTTAATTATATGTCTGTCTACTTTCAGAGTATAACATTACATAAAACAGATATTTATTTTTATCATCTAATGGAAAGTTGAATATGGACATTATTTACACTGTATTTGCCATATGTTTCTAACTAATACAGGGCTCAATTTAGCGACCAATTTGGGAGCCATGGCGACCAGTATTTCACTTATTATAAGGGTTTCTTAAATGGCTCCTTGGAAAATGTTGCAACTTTGAGGCATGTAATATGTTGAATTTTGCCAAATATTATGTGCATACATATAAAGTAATATGGTATTTATTAAAATGTTACCAACATACCTTGAAATAACCAGTAATAAGAGTGCAATTCAAGGAAGTTTATGAAAACAAGGAAGTATACAGATATTTCATGTATCATGCTACTTTGCCTGACTAATAACTATGGAAATTAGGGAGCTAATTTCACATGAAGTCAGTTTCATGTGACATCATACTATTATTTATAAATGCTACTGTATGGAATACTAAACAAGATGACAAGTATGACTAGATTTAATATATTGACAATTTGTAATAAAAATGAGAATTGTTTTTAAAGTTGTTATTTTTATTAATGAATGGAGCAGTTTACAATTTACTGACCTACATGTATTCCTACGCATAACGATAAAATGTTGATTCACACGTTGATGTTTTCTTCTTATAGAAAAGTATTTATGCTTGACATTTGATGATAAAGAGATTATTAACCTTGTGTCTTTAGATATCGTCTATATCCTGCATTGAGGGATAATCTCTGAAGCTCGTCTAATACAAAGGTTATCCCCAAGTGCAGGATATAGACAATATCTATAGACTAGGTTAATAATCTCTATGAATAAGCAGATGTAATCTTAATTTAAAACTACCTCATTACTCGGCGATTCAGTAAAATACTGACATCATCAGGAATGTACAGTAAACCATACAAGGTTGAGAAATGTTATTGAATATGAATTTGTAGTTAATTGTATAATATATCGACTTTGCATGACACTGTACACATGTGAACTACCTTGTCTAGCTGCTCTATCATGATGTCCTTCTTCTTGTCAGTAGACACAGCCACGGCTATCTGTTGCTGAGCCTCAAGAAGCTGCAAGAGACGAAGTGATCACCAGTAATGATCCCTGTAACTATCAATGTATCATCAGGGATACCACAAAGTCCATCAATATCTATGAGCAAGACAGTGGTGTCAATGTCACACTATGAGCAAGATAGCTCTGTCCGACTATGAGCAAGATAGCTCTGTCCGATTATGAGCAAGATAGCTCTGTCCGACTACTAGTAAGAAGTATCAGAAAGATGGCTCTGACTACTGACTGGTAACACAAATTGTGACAAGATAGCTCTGTGACTATTGTCAAGACATCTCTATCAATGTTACACACATGCAGAAAGATTGCTCTGTGACTATTGTCAAGACATCTCTATCAATGTTACACACATGCACAAAGATGGCTCTGTGACTATTGTCAAGGCATCTCTATCAATGTTACACACATGCACAAAGATAGCTCTGTGACTTTTGTCAAGACATCTCTATCAATGTTACACACATGCACAAAGATAGCTCTGTGACTATTGTCAAGACATCTCTATCAATGCTACACACATGCACAAAGATGGCTCTGTGACTATTGTCAAGACATCTCTATCAATGTTACACACATGCTCACCTTCGTATTGAGCTGCTGGATATACTGTTCACAGTGCTGGAACATGGAGAATGTTACAAATGAGTGGCTAACTATACATTACTGATGTCTAATAATATTTATTAATTGTGACGATTAATTCTTTAAGAAAGTTTCTCATGTGAGTGAACATTGTTTTCATTCAAGTCTCTGCTCACCTTTCTTCGGTATCTCTCTTTCTCCAGTGCATCTCGCAGATACTGGTTCTCGCTGTGGACTGAGGAATCCTGTCTCGTTATGCTTGCAGTCGACATGTCAGAAAATATCTTAGATGAGAAATTCGGAAAACTCTCAAGCAATTCAGACACCTCACCCTGAGATTTGGCTCTGAAAATATAACCTCACTATATTAGAGTATATAGCAATAACATACAGCCTGGAGGCACTAAATCATATTCTAAATAAAACCACATATAGAAAGTAAAATTGTCTAATCTGACACTCCTCTAAGCTCAATGTCTATATGTAAATGCATTAGAGCAGTTATTCTGAATAGCTATATAAATGTATATAATAGTAATACTAATAACTGAACTTTGGTTAAATAAGATTTGTCAGTTTCCTATAAAATTACGAAACTGATGGCAAAGTGAAAGACATCAATGATTGATGGGTATGATTGATGAAGTTTGTGCTGTCTGTGGCCTACCCTATGAAGGAGCTGCTATCAAAGTTGAGCTGTCTGTGGAGAGGCTGGTCCATCAGTAGCTCGCTGGCAGATCCACTGTGGTTAAAGTTGCTGGCAGACTCCACTAAAATTCAAATTGTCAATGAAAGCCAATGCCTAGAAATGAATAAACTATTGTTTGCATTATCCAGATTATTTAAAAAAATATAATGGATTTAACATTATCAATACACACAGAGAAATAGCATACAGGAAATTGCACCACAAATATGCAGGCATTTCAGAATATCATTTGCAGCCAAATCAATTTCATTCAAATAAATGGACACTATTTTCAACTTGTTGGAAACGGATTAAATGTATCGTGAATATGGTGAATAGATGTGGGTGGAAACCCAGGGCTCTACATTAACCTTCTGCATCATTTGTCCCTGTGTACTGTTGAACAAGAAACTACTTGCCCTGTAGGTGAAGTGCTTATCATTCTGGGCTATATCACTTGTTCGCCTGTGGATAATACCTGTCCTGGGCAGGGAGACAATCCTTACTGTCGAGTCATGGAACCCACCATTCATGATGTCACTGGACAGACTGAGCATGCTCTTGAGATGGCTCCGTACGTCCTCCATTCCCCGGATGTCTCCAGCAATGTCAGCACGCTTCATCTGAACAGTCAATAGTAGAAGTAGAAGTAGTAGTAGTAGTAGTAGTAGTAGTAGTAGTAGTAGTAGTAGTAGTAGTAATAATAAACAATAATAATAATAGTTCTACCACTAATAATAGCAATAATAATAATAATAATAATAACAGCTGCTTTCAACATTCTTTAACTTATATCACAGCTTATCAGTTTAAGACAGGAGGAAAACGGCAACATCCATACCATTGAATGTTGCAGAAAACCTGAACAAAAGTTGTAGTAAAATAATAGTATTAATATACAGCTACTATTACTAATAATAATAAATCATAATAATAATAGTAATAATAATAATGATGACAGTGTGTATATCAATGTGAATGGATCAGTGTGCATGACCTTCCCTGCTCAACTCCCTAGGGAGTATACAACTCTAGCTGCCAATATTGAATAGGCCTCAATATCTATAAACCTGGAAACAAGTCAAATGCATTACCTCCTGGGGAGAAAAGCCGCGAGACTCGGGGGACCTGGTATATTCCACCTGCGTCTTGACCGTGTCGCCGACTCTGGGACTAGTGACTGGACTGTGAATGTGATGATGGTGATAGTGAGATTCTAGTCTGGGTTGCTGCATGCTGCCCCCTGTTCCACCCACATGTCCTCTGATGAGCTCACCTCCGACGCCTCCGTACCTCCCACCCACACCCACGTCACGTCCCTCGTCATAGAGACCACGCGGGTCCTGTTGCCCACGTCCTTGACCGTAGACGTGACCCTGTGCAAGTCGTCCGTCACCCGACTGTCCTTGACCAGCCATCGGCCAGACTTGACCTTGCTGACCAGTAATTAATTGTCTTTTGTCGTGCTCAGATTGACCTTGAACCATTGGCCTGGGTTGTCCTGCTGTCTTGCTGCTAATATGGCCGTCGTGCTGGATTCTGCTAGCTTGCGGCTGGGATTTACTGATCTGCTTCTGCTCCTGTCTCTTGAGTCTAGGACATACACCTTTCAAGTCTGAAGGATTAGTGTCGGTCTTGTTGGTCTTACTTACATCTTTGACACGCTGTATATTCAACGCGATGTGGTTCACAGGCGGCTTTGTGGTCATGGGTCTGTCACTGATGCTGGGAGTAGTCCACTCGGATTCTGACATGGGCACGAACTGCGTCATTTTACCTGATGTCTCGGCCTGTTCACCCAGCACTCCCTCTGAGATTCTGACATTTTCAGGGTTAACTCTCACAGGCAGGCTGTGTGACATTGCCTGGAAGTGGGCTGTCCTAGTATCGACCACCATACTGGGGATAGGCTCTGACTGAGGAGACGAATGCTTCGGAAAGTCTGTGACAGCATTGCCAGGAATACTGCGAATGTCGTCCATCCTGGGTGAAGCTACCTGTCTGGAGGAGGGTGCTGGACTGTGCAGATCGTGCGATGATTGCGGGACAGCGGGGTCGCGGTGAGACGGAGCAGGGTAGATTCCGTACGGCTGGTCCTCTCGCTCGTCCAAGCTGTCGTACAAGTGAGGAGAGATGTCCTGAGATTCCACTGATAACTTCCGAAGATTTAACGAACCAGGAGATTGCACGGAGGTTGGAACAGAAACCACAAATCGCTGAGTTAACGGTGATGCATCATGACCTTCAATAATGCGCTGATTCGCTCCCATCCCATCTGAATTCCCGATAAATCCCATCCCATCTGAATTCCCGATAAATTCCATGTCATCTGAATTGTGGGGTTTTAGAAATTGTTCAAAGTCTTGTTCATATCTTTGGCCGTCGCTGTTATCAGTAGTTTCATCAGCATCAGTAAAGTTTAATGTCTTCGTGGGTGTGAAAAGTTCATCGTTATCGTCAGGGACATATTCCATCATTCTCTTTCTCTCACTACTCAATGTAGGACTAGCGTCATCCATTCTCCTAACAGTATGCAAGACGTCACTTGAGCTAAAGGCGCTACCTCTTCCTGCTGGGTTATTTCGATCATTATACAGTCCTATATCTTGGTTTGACAATGGAGAGTCGTCTCCCTTGTCTGGTGCTAGAGGTACAAACTTTTCTGTTCCGTCATCCATTATAATGCTCTTACGCCAGACAATATGACATAGTGTTGTCAATCACCAGGAGATCTAATTATCTCTGCAATTAACAAAAATATGAGATTTTATAATTGTAATAAATTAGCACCATATTACTGAAGGTAGTATTGTTACTTTTGGCAATTCAATTAAATAACAATTTAAAAATTAAATTATATAATTTTCAAGTACAAAGAAGTAATTTGCAGTGGCAGACACATTATGAAATATTTTAATAATTAACACCAGATTGGAATATCTAATCTAAAATAAAAAAAAATTAAATGCAACTTGAACTTCAAATTAGATGCTTCCACATTGTTTGCCATGCATGATTAGTGCTACTTGTGTGCTAATAAGTGTCTTGTCTGGATTGCTTTATTCAACATATTTAACGTCTCACATGCTATACTCAGCCCCCAAAGTTAGAAAATTGTCCAAGGAGGGACTTGGCTCCTGAAGAAACAGAAAAACTTAAAATAAGTGAAATACTGGTCGCCAAATGCAAAATTAGGTTGCCATGGCTTCCAAATTAGTCGCTAAATCCAGCCCTAATACTAAAAAGTGATGTCATAAGTAATAATAACGTATTAAGTAATACCTAGCCAGTCTTGACTACTGCAGATCTAAGTACATTTGTCATTCGAAGTATGTCATTCAAATGAAGGACAGGAATACTTAGATCGAAATAAATTCTGTGGCGACCTTCTTCACACATATGCTGATAAATTACAATAAAATAGATCAGTTTGATGTAGTTAAATGGTAATTTTAAAAAAATATCATTATTATGTGCATGTACGAAAACTGGAGCTCTAAACGTCACTGACAAGCACAAACATGACTAGATTTCTACGATCAAGATTTCAATCATATGTATGTACCTGCACAAGCTAGACACTTGCTATATTTCACCTGGGTTAGGCGTATTATGCAAGCACTTACTACTTCATGTCAACATAATGCCCATCAATAGTGAATATATTTGCTACACAGATGATTTGACATTAAGTTGTTTTCAAACTGGACGGCATGAAAATCGCACATGCGCATAATTGTAAACACGGAAGTCAGGGAGTAGTTTTACTTCCGATGTAGTATTACTACACTGGTGGATATTTATAGGCATTTAAAGGTAGCATCTATAAAGATACTGCGACTTCGTACATATCTCTCAAACTACAACTCAGAAAATGGTCAAATTAAGTGAAACATATTGTTTTAATAACGCACTTTTTGGTGTTTATGCAAGCTCGTATTGACTTCCGGTAGATGTTGTTAGGCAGGCACCTCCTAAATAAAACCTCAAGAAATGACAGTGTTCAACTTTTATATATTTGATAGGAATGGAGTATGCCTCTATTATGCAGAGTGGAACAGAAAGAAACAGTCAGGGATTAGCAAAGACGAGGTTACAAATTAATATATTTTAGCTTTGACAGTATGTTTAGACGGTACCGTTTAGATTAGTAAATCGTCACTCAAATTTCTTTATTTCTATTTTAAACATGGGGGCTGTTCGATTTGGTAGCTAAACCGGCTTATATTTATGGCGCGGCCGGCGTACAAATAAAGTGGACTGGCACAAATCCATGCATGAACATGTATGGGTGAAAGATTCCCGCTGTGATGTAAAACAATAATTCACTTACTTGAAAACGTGCTCGTAGCGTAGCGAATATGATATCATTCTAATGATCTCCATAGTAAACAAACACATGCCATACAATATACTGCATCTATATAAATACATGCAGCTCAAAGCACATTTTCAATTAAATAATGTGTTTGTGATAATCGTGTATATTAGATATAGAATGACAGTCAGTGCTCTACATTAACTTTCTGAGGCACTTGTCAGTGTGTCCTGTCGGACATGAAACTACTTGCCCTGTAGGCAAAGGGCTTGTTAATCTGGGCGACTTTCGATGATTGTAATCTTGGTAAATTGTTTATGGAATGCTAAACAAAAAACACTACCATTTGTTATTTTGTACTACCTAGCCAAAATATAAAATTCAGAATCTTTGCATCATTAATAAAACATCTATCTAAATATATAAACTGTCATCAAATATGTTGAAAGATGCACACCAGGGCTGCCCAGCTGCTCACCAGGTTAGCCACTCATAATCTAATTGGCCGACAAGAGGCTCGACCCAAGAGTGACCTCACGCAGTAGGCAATGTGAAATTACTGAATGTTCAAGACAAATGCATATTTTAAAGTTAAGCTGTCTGAAATAATCATTGTAAATTAACTTGGAGGAGACCTACCATGGCCAAGATGTTTGCTATGTACATTTGTAAACAAAGATCCACTTCTGCTTTCAGGAATTCAAGCTTATGTATGGAATGATTTTCTCAATCAAGTCTTTTGTCAACCGAATATCGCCAACGGACTTGTATCCTTGCAAATCTTGTTATTAAACATGTTAAGACAACATTTCAACATTTCTCTGTGTAAACCTGGTAGAAATACCTATTGATTAAATATTTATATATATATGAACACTTACATTTCTGATCGCCATAATCATGATAATGTGTGCTACTTTCATCATGGATCAGAAAATCACCATTTTGACAAATTACAGAAAGTTTTTTAAAAATTAAAGTGTCTACATGAAATCTTGTTTGAGAGTGGAGAATAAGAATTTCAGAAAAATATATTTGTGTTTGTACAACTTTCTGTATAAAAAAACAAAGTACAACAAAATATGTAAAAAGAAAAATTAGTATGTTGATAGTAGTATTTAAACTATCATTAGATCTCTATTACTGCTAAATTTATCATGTTTTTGCATTTTTTTAAAATTATATTAAATTTTATTCCCTCTCAAATAACAATACAACAAGTTAAAATAATGCATTCTTATCTGAATATTTCCTTAAAACATCTCCAGGAAAGATGGATTTTTGAACTTCAGAACAAGTAAATACAAGCTGCATTTCTTCGAGACACAAAGTGGTCTGAAGTTCATAATGAACACAGGCTTGAATGTAGCCAGTATCACAGATGTCTTGCAGCAGATCTACAGCTCTGTGAGTAGGAATGGACCAAATTCAACTTTTGCGAAGCAACGCCTTTCTTTGGCATATGGTTTCACAGTATCATTTATACCTGTATACAAATTTATTACCTGTGTTATTCTTGCCTTGCAATTTGTTGTTTGTTGGACACTTACAATGTGACTACCGGTAATCAAGTTATGCTGAACTTTAAGCTTTGCTGTATTCTGATTGGTTGACGGGTACTATTACTACCTGGTAGAATGATGCCTCACAATAGGTTAATTGTCTCATTTACTTAGGAACATTTCTGAACTGTATACATGCAATGCAATCTCTGATTTTATCCCTAATCTGCTGTTATTATAACATTAATATTTTAACTTTTTTTTTTATCACATTTAATTTTTGTCAACCCTGTTTCAACACTTTTTTTTTTATTCATCAACTCAGTATGGAATAGACAGATAGAAGTTTCTTAAATAATGTATTTGTTTCTTCATTTCTTAAATATCTCTGTTTCAGATATATGTGGAATATGTTGTGAAGAACCCACTATGTGAATTGGGTCAACCAATTAAGAGTGAACTATTCAAGACAAAGTTGGATGATTATATCCGAGGGCTGCCATTCTTTCCAACAAATGTGTCGTAGTGACTGTGTACAGCTGGTGTATTTCCTTCGTTTTCCAATTTCATTGATGGTGACGTGTGAACAGTTCTAGAATGCATAAAGTTCAAGCAAACAATATCATTTAACCCATTCCATGCTGAAGGCAACCGGAGATGCCCTAAAGGGCTGTGTCATTGCTTATGGGTGAAATATTCCCGCTACGACGTAAATCATTAACTTTCATTCATTCATACCGGCTGTACCTGTGCCTAATCCAGCAGAGAGAGGGTTAAACAGATGTGACACGCACAGGAGTGGCCAATGTAATGTTTTTGTTATTGGTCATCTGCAATATATTGAGCTAAATTTGCAAGAATCCACACTTTCAGGCAATGAGATGCCACACAAACTCGTGGAAATAAATCCGTTTACCTGTCAATGATAAACAATCGATTGTTTTGAAAATGCTGCCCATTCATGGGGATGACCCTCCATGTTGGTCATGTGATTAGAAGAGTATGTTGTGATTGGTCCCTGGTCAGATGGGGTTGAGAATAAACAAAGTGACTGCCCGGAAATTGAGCTGATTTATCGATAACAGGGTCCCTTCCATTTGACTTATGATTGTAGCAACAGGAACTTATTGTATATTTCTGTCATTGCCAGTGCTAATGTTACCATCGTGACTCAGATATTCAATTTTTTAAAATACAACAAAAAAACTATAGAAAACATTTTGTATTTGGACTACTATCATTGATTATAGGATATGTGGTGAAGTTGATATGGTTGAGGTTTGAAGAATGTTGTCGTGGATGGGGTCACCTTGTATCTTGTGCAATCATGTAGTTAATGGAAATGTTTGTAAATACGTAAAACGTAGTGGAAGTATTAATTACATATATTTATTGCACATTTAGTTTAACCATCTACCTGTTGGAGGATACGAGAGCTGTCCTAGGCTAGAGAGAAGTGCTTGTAATAATGATCGAGCAAGGTCAAGATTATCATGTTAATAACCAGGATAAAATTGTTGAAATGTTGCCATGTTTTTGTGTCTCTATTGTTATTAGTGAAAACTCCAATTTCTATTATCAGGATGATATTTAAAATGTGATGGATGTCATGCAGTCATTAAAATTGATAATTAATTATTCCACCAAATGTTATCTTCTGTGAATAGTTGAGGTTCATGGGCCAAGGTGTTGGGTAATGCTACTCATCGCAAATGGGTGAAAGATTCCCACAACATGTTAAACTCCATAATCACTCAGTGTAATGCTGGAAATAGATAATGCTAACCCAAGATTACCTGGGCCTTCCCTGCTAAACCTAAGCTACCTTTTGTATATATGAGTATGGTTATAGAGACATACAATAACAATTTGTTGGCACAATTTATGGTCAAACATATGTTACTTGAAAGTATGTATACCGTAATTACCCTAATAGTTCGAACAGGAGAACATAATTAAACTTTTTAGCCGTTCGAATAATTAGAAAAATACGAAAATTGAAAATGACCGGTGTTCATATATTTTAGAGACAACCAAATTAAAGTACAAAATATGGTTGTTTCTGTTGTGATTAACAGCATTCTGGTCATTATTATTTCATAGTAATAGTGTAGTTTATTTAGTACTGTTCTGAAGGATATTTACATGCCACTATGTGTGAGATACGTTTTTTTGTCTATTAAAAATGTTCACGTAAGGTGTGAATCCTACAAATACAGATCAGAAATTGGGATACTATAAACCCTATAATTCAACCATACAAAGTACCAATGTACAATGCGTTCCAAATCCTATTGGATAAAATGTAATGGGCAATTCAATAAATAGTTATTTTTTATTTGTTTCGGGTATAATATTACATTGCTAGTGAAACGGACGTCTTCACTAATTAATCAACACATCTTTAGAAGGGGACCATCTAGGTGTTTTGCGCAATACACACATTACACAAGCACGGCCACTCCACTCCATCCATTGATGATGGGTACATTTCCTTGGTACTAGTATTAGCGATCCTTCTAACACACACTGGATTCTACTCGTGGCGTAATCAAAGGGGCATCATTATCATGATTATGTAAGGTAGCAGCTTTCCGGCTGATGTCATATCAAGGCTTCTGAAGAATTACCATTCGGTTAACCTTACCATTCTTA
>JAUTBT010047493.1:0-16332 GCA_032361225.1 Lepetodrilus schrolli | reverse complement strand
ATCTAACTTAGGAGGTGATAAACTGGGTCATAAAGTTAGGAGCTCCTAAATTTAGGATGTCGTTGTGAAACGGGGGTTACGTGGTGAAGTTTTGAAGAGTGTTCATTAGTTGACAAATTCCTGCAAGTTATGAATTGGCATTAGGATAAACAATGTTCACAACAAGAATAACTATTCTTCATATTTGAAGCAACCCATTTTTACTTACCAAAGATTATTTATTTTCTGATGAGCTCAAGTGTGATGTGTATGGATTGTGTCAAGTACTTAGGATTTCAGTACTGATTTTTGTTGTTGTCACTAAGAGATCGGCATACGACAATGCTAAGTGCCCACTTGCCATTCAAATGTTTTTTCTCTGCAAAAATACCTGTCACATCTACTGTATTCAAATAACTTGATATCATTATCTAATCTGTTCTTTTACTATTCTTGCAAAGTTACTTCATTGTGCATTGTGTACAACAACCATTTATTTCAAGGGTCGTATGCTTGATGATGAAGAGTTCAATACTCAAGATTGTGACACTTCTGTTTAACCCCAGCGACATCTACTATCCCGCATAGAGATAACTTACTGTAATTACCCTAATAATTCGAACAGGAGAAACTTAATTAAATTTGTAGCTGTTTGGTTTATTAGAAAAATACAAAAATTGATAATGATCTGTGTTCATGTAATTACGGACAACCGAATTAAAGTACAATATATGGTTGTAAATGAAATGGTAAATAAATTAAACATTTAAAATAATAATTCGAAAAATTACAATT
The DNA here is from genome assembly GCA_032361225.1 of Lepetodrilus schrolli. NCBI lineage: Eukaryota > Metazoa > Mollusca > Gastropoda > Lepetellida > Lepetodrilidae > Lepetodrilus > Lepetodrilus schrolli. The sequence goes on along the minus strand of JAUTBT010047493.1, from coordinate 15,558 downwards.
TAAAAAATAATATTTCATGTTCGTATTTATAGGGTAAGATTTTTTTTATTTTTTGTTGTTGAGATTAATGTAGGTGTTTGAACTTTTTAAATGGTTTTAATTATTAGGGTAATTACGGGAATACTACTGTCCTGGTAGTTGTTACACTGTTAATCTGTTTGTCTTCAGGTCTGACATTCACAGAGAAGTGGGACACAGATAATGTACTGAAGACAGAGATTACGATAGAAGACCAAATGGCTAAGGGGCTTAAGGTTTCCTTTGATACCTCATTTGCTCCACAAACAGGGTAAGACTCGTATTTATGTCTAATCCACATGAAGTGCTGCTTCATCTTCAGTCCATATGTCTATAAGACCAAGTGAATAAGCTGCCACAATGCGATGACCCAGCTACCAAATTGTGCAGGAAAATTTTACAAATATTGAGTTATGAAAGGAGATTACTCTAATCCATATTTTGTCACATTGAAGTTACAGCGACTGTTCAATTTCATTTACCGACACGTGGCCGTGGAGAGAGTGAGGAGGAACTTGATTGAGATTTAAATTGTAGTCATTGGAGTAAATCTACCTAGTATACGTGTAAACAAGCTGTCGTACATTGGCATTGTTGTTTTATTTCTCCAGAAAGAAAAGTGGTAAGATAAAGACTGGCTACAAGCAGGATTACCTCAATCTGAACTGTGATGTGGACTTTGACTTTGCTGGACCCACCATCCATGGAGCTGCCGTACTTGGGTGAGTTGTACTACAGTGTGTACTACTGTGTGTATTGCCATGTAACGTGTGCAAGTTTGCCTGCATACATACTGGCCACATCTGTCTGTTCCATTTAATTAATGTTCTGGTAATATCTGTAAAACAGTTCATATCTTCCCATTAATAACCAGAATGTTTACTGATTGTGCTATTCTATTGTTACACAATTAAAATAACTGTACATTATTCCTGCATGTTTACTATGGGGCTGATTGATGGTGTACCGTGCTATGGACATGCTTTTGCTACAAGTAGCCATATTAACTGATTGTCTGTTTCCATAGTTACCAGGGCTGGCTGGCCGGCTACCAGATGTCATTTGACTCGGCCAAGTCCAAACTGACCAAGAGCAACTTTGCTGTTGGATACTCGGGAGGAGACTTCATTCTCCACACGAACATGTGAGTTGCACAGGATGAATTCACACACTGGTTTCAACTTCATTATGCTTGGCCATCGTATCTCCCTTGGCTGCATTTGTGTGGCTGATAACTAAACATTTAGTATCTGACAGACGATTTTAAGTTGCTATATTATTCTATAGTTATGTGAAATGATTGTAATGTGTTTTCAGAGTTATTTTTAGGCCATGTTTTTCTATTTTCCACGTAATCTTTGTGTATGGGTGAAAGATTCCTACTGTGACGTAAAATATTAATTCACTGGCTCTATTTTCCAAAATGTTCACCAATATTTATATCTGCTTAGAATATATTATGCTTGGAAGGTAATTTTCGCTTGTTAACCAGTACGGTAATGCCCTCCAATTATCAAAATTGGATGATAATTCAGTTTGGAATATCTTATATTAACTTTACTGGAGAAAAGTAGCTCTCTTGTAGGTACCTTTGAGTGGAACACTAATTGAATCACCGTATCCTTACTCTTTGATGTTTGTGTTTTTAGAAATGATGGCCAGGAATTTGCTGGCTCAATTTACCAGAAGGTGAATGATGACTTGGAAACCGGTGTGAATCTGTCGTGGCAGTCAGGCACAAATGCCACGAGATTCGCAGTGGGAGCTAAATACACATTAGATAAGGATTCTTCTATTCATGTGAGTATTCTGTACATACTATTTTCAAACTTGTGCCCAACATCTTTATATGTACTGTCAAGCTTCATTAAATGGGTCGCATATCTGTGAAATATTCCCAGTACAACAAAAAACACTAATTCATTCAGTTAATCAATTATTAAATTGCAATTTTCCTTTGTTGTGAATATTGATAAATATTGAAAACAACTATTTTCTAAGAAAATTTGCAAAATTTGCAATGCACCTTGCTTTTATATATTTGGTAATTGCCCAATCTGAAATGTCATTATATCTTTCAGGCGAAAGTTAATAATTCCAGTCAAATTGGTCTTGGCTATTCCCAACAACTCAGAGATGGTAAGTGCATAAAAGATTGTCCACATATTGATCTGACATTTACTGGAAACTTTACGATTTCAGTTCAACATTAAATACAATGCAATACAAAATAAATGAATTGGGGACATCACATAGATTCCTGCAGCAACTCAGTGTTCACACCAGTCATGGTTGTCTGTTTCAGGTGTGAAATTAACGGTATCCTCCTTGATAGAAGGCAAGAACTTCAATGCTGGCGGCCACAAGGTTGGCCTGGGGATTAACCTAGAGGCATAGTGCTGGCCGATCCACCCATCTCAGTGTAGGACAATGTGCCAGATGTGTGGATGCACCTGCAGTGCATATCATCGGAGACTTTGTCTGGTTTAATGTTGTGCTATCGGCTTTAAGAAGTATTACCAGGACAATTCATTGCAGGCAGCCTGAATCTCTCAGTGTATCTCTGAACGGTTGTTGTGTGGTGCTGAATGGTGCGAGAACATAGTGATACATACGGCCCATTAGATAGATGCTTTATGCCTGTAGGATTTAACAGATGTATAAATATCAAAACTTCCTCCTGTTGTCGCCTCCATTCTGTGCAGTGTCCATAGACAACTGGGATATATTGTGAACATTCATGTATACAGAAATAAACATGCATTATACCACCTTATTCCTTGATGCTCACTTGTGTTGTAATGAGATATATGTATGTGGAAAATTAATTTTATTTGAAGTCCAGTCGAAATTGAGCCGTTGATGTCAAATATTGCCCAGTTCAAATTTTAACTGTTGGTGAGGAAAATCAACATACATATGAATACACACCAATTCTAAAATTTACACTGCCAATAAATAGGTCTTTGCTTTTGGACATCCAGGCACTGTTCCACAGAATGACTGTAGTGCTACAAATATTGAAACTCCTTGGCATATCAAATTTCAAGTTACAATCTTACAATTGCATTTTAATAGGCTGCATTAAATTATTAATGCTCAAATATTTGGAATGTCACTGTCCACCCATCTGTGTTATTTTTAAGCATCCACTTATTCCTCATGTCTTGTACTTTTAATTAGAATTCCGTTACTCATAGTGCACTTCTGTCGAGTAATTTGGGCATTTTATGATTTCTTGGATATTTGGAAATTTAGACTGGAGTTATTTCCCTTTACAGCTATCACTCAAGTTTGGTTCAATCACGGTTTGACATTTCATGGTCAAACGTATTTTTACATAATCGTTTGATTGTCTACACAAGTACATTTGGAAACAAGGTATATTTTCTGCATGTCATTGGTTTTCAATATTTTCATATTTTTAATCATTTTTTTTCATGGAGTCGCTAATTTCGAATGGAAGTTAATTTGGAAATGCAACAATTTTCTGTAGTCTCAAATCGCTGAGAAATTATGAATGTCGCCTGATGGGAGAGAAATGTCTCGGGTACAACATTTATATATATATATATATATATAATCCTGAACATCATTAATTAGCATTTTAATTTTGCATTATTTTGTTATAATTATAATGACGGGTATTGTATAATATATTATTATGTGGTAAAATGTCAGTTGCCATCTTTTTAAGAGTTTGGCTTACAATCTTGGCTTGAGATGGATATACTGGTCTACCATTGTTTTACTTCTGGGGTCCTATTCTCGAAACCTTAAGATCGTAGGACAATCATAAAGATTCCTATAGTATGGCTATGAAAATGTTTAATAGGACCTTTAGCAATGGTACATCAAGTTGTTCGAGAAATGTTGCTTCATCCATGCCAGTAGTCTTCCATGCAAAGGAATAATTAATTCAACACGGCCGTGAGTAATTTTTTGAAAGACAAACTATTTATTCACTTTATGTATAACTGCAATTGCAACACTCTATTTCAGATGTGGGGTTTCATGTGTACAACTCTACACTCCTAGAGGTAAGAGAAAAATCGTGCAACATAAACCTGTAGTGTACCTGCTAATGGAAGCAGGCTTATATGTATCATTCGCTTTTGTTATCATATATAGATATATAATTTTTTTTTTAAACCGCATATAGATACAAGCTATTGTAAAATAGCACTAATATAACGGTAACGTATAGTTCATGCAAATACAATCCCGGTTTCACACAGCTTAAGCTCAAAATCCTATTCAGTCGAGTTGTATACGTAGACTTTCCTTACATACGTTCCATCTACATCACGGATGCCCAAAACCAAATATATGAGGACAGAATGGTAGTCGTACAGTGATTGTGGGAGAGGAGGGAGGGATCAGAATCTGACGACGTATTGTGTCTATGTACAATCACCAAAACACTTGAGATACTATACAAACTGATCTCTATAAACATGCACATATGATAAATCACAGATCTTCTTTGAGTATGAAAACTATAGTTTATAGCATGAGCAATGGTAACTTTCACGGGCGTAGATGAAGCTGACAATTGATAATGTAGTACTCTGGACAGAAAACTGGGGAATCTACGGAGCTGTCTCTTTAAAAACTGCTGTTTACATGGCCACGAAAACGTCGAGCAATGTTTCTGTGGCGGGAACAGTGAAGTCAGCTTGAGGTCAAGGACGTCTAGTGTCGCAGGAAGGGGAGAAGGAGTTTATGTGGAGAGCGCGAAGGGGCTGCCCGGGATGTCCTCGTCACCCCACTTGATACTTAGAATGTGTTCTCCCATCTCCACCACCTTGTAGCTGACCTGATAAGACGTGTTCGTCTGCTTCTTCACCGACAGCTCTGGCTCGCACAGTCCTGTAGGGCTGATCATTCCTACGCACAACATGGCGTTACCTGCAACACCATAACCCCCATCCATGTCAAACCTCATCCATGTCAAACTCCAGGGGGTAAGTACATAGCAGACAGAGTGTGTGTGTGTGTGTGTGTGTGTATGTGTGTGTGTGTGTGTGTGTGTGCGCGCGCGCGCGCATGCCCATCAACTACGACACCCAGAAGAGCGTTTTGAAACGCAGTCATAATCTTTCTGTCGTAAATACAGTTAAACAAGATGATGCTTCATTAGAATCAAAATGTGTTACATTGATCTACATTTACTTGCATATACTCCATAGTATACCGTGTGGAAACATACAGGTAGTATAGTTCCCCATATAACCCAGTGGTACCTCTGAACTTACTCCAACCACGAGCTTCTCCGAGTTTACCCCCACGTCAGTATATCTGTTTGATGTGTTCCACCTACCAGCTTCTCTGACGTCGACGGTCACGTTGAGAACTCTGTTAGTGAAGGCCTTCTTCAAGCCGGGACCCTTGCACGTGACCTTGCTGGCGTCCCCACGGAACTTGCGCGTGGACGTCGATCCCGGCTTCTTTTCCACCGTCTCCACGATCATACTGCTCTGTTCAGTGCTCGGCGCAGCTTTACGTCCGGTTCCTGGTAACATACAGTTACTTGATGTCAATAGGTGTCACATGTCTGGTAACATACAGTCACTTGATGTCAATAGGTGTCACATACCTGCCAACACACAGTCGCAAGATCCCATTAGCTGTCATATACCTGGCAACATGAAGTATATATATAATGTCTTAATCCTGTCAATATGATTTCACAAAATATCAGTTGGAGGCATATGCCTTGAATGCCTTGCAGCATACAGTTAACGAGATATCAATTTATCAATCTATCCTTGGCTTATACAGTTCACAGTATGAATATCCCTGGAATACAACATGTGACGAGATAACGCAGAACGAAGACAAACCTTTTTCAAATTGTAATTAACGCTATTGAAAGATATTGAAGATGAAGGATTTTGTCTTTCTGGACGAGGAAATGTTTTATTTAACATTGGCACTAAAACTGCTCTAAAACACATTTTTAGTTTGTAAATTAATTACAGGCCAATGGATTGCCATTATAACTATACCAGCATGAGGTGAGCGGCATTCTATAAGTATAAATGCCTAGCAGTATAAATTGCCCTTCAATGTGTGGGTCCAACAAAACATATACTACTACTAGTCAATATACAGTACTTTAAGGCTAACTATTAAATATAGTTAACAACAAATCTGAAACGATTACGAAACCCTTATGGGACGTATCTCGATAACTTTCCATGGAACATCATATCCAACCATTTTCGTAACCTAATCGAACAATTCTACCAGCAAAATAATAGTATAATATGCGTTAGTGTCTCTCTGTCTCCCCTTTCTGTGTATACAGTGAAATGATGGCATTGGTAATATTATATACTAGGGGAAGGGAGGTGCTGGTGGGGGTGGGAATTAGAGAGAGAAAGAGAGATCTGTTTTTACATATAAAATTCACCATATTTGCATTTAATTTTGAAAAGTTGCAAAACTATTGAATATATCACTTTGTCATGCGACCCACCACAGAAATGTCTGACATAATAATTATGAAAATACATCTTTATATAAAAGTTATGTTAAGATAGTTTCTTCATCTGCACCACTCTATCCATACCGTAAATGCCATAAGTAGCAACTCAGTTTAGAACTTAATATGAAACACAACACGGGCTGTTGTGAGTGGTTTAGTACATTAAAAAAGGGTATACATTAAAAATAAAATATTGTTATAGTATGTTACGACATTGAATGTCGAACAACACGGCAGAAAGGAATAAAACTATTAAAATGGTTAACAAAATAACATGGTGCGTCTTCTCAGCTCTTCTGCAGATTGTAAGAATGGTCTTAAGAAAAGTATTTATAAATAAATGAAACTATGACAACTATGGCACACGTCGTAATAGTACACGTTCCAACCAAACCCCCACCCATCATCTATAGCATATTGTACCACCCATCATCTATTGCATCTTGTACCACCCATCATCTACCGACATCTTGTACTATTCAGCACCATCATGTGGAACGAAGATAGTTCAAGTGGATCGCCCTGTTGGGCAGACGATGAACCCCACTTTATCCTACCACATTACCCTACCACTTTACCCTACAAGTAACGGAGAGAGAGACAACATACAGTGGTCTACATATTCAGCAGTAAGAAGCGTATATACAATCACTATTCACTAATGGCCAAAAGGAAGCGCATACAGGAGTATAGTTTACAACATCCTAGAGACCTCGACCATGATGCCTACTAAACATTTGTCACATCTAGTTGAAGGATGTCAAGTAGGCATAATGGCCTGTGTTTAGAGGATGAGCACATATATGTAACATCCTACGTACTGACGTCGACACCAATATAAATACATACATTGTTAGTTCAATATGTCTAATACACTGAAGACTGAATTATTATGAAGTTCGACTATCTTTAAAAGTAGTCTTGTAGTGCGTCTGTGTGGGAAATTAGACATAGGATTCAATATTTGAATGCCAGTCGTACTCGTGCGCGATACGAAACAACAAGTCAGTCGAGTTTCACAATACTTGTATTTAAGTGGTATGCATGTGTATTAGGCATTATGCATAACTCTCGGTGGTTCTAAATACCTACATGTATTGGGGATGAGGATCTATGTGGCTTTTAAAGGCTGATACCTAACTGCCTATGACTGTTATATACTAGCATGGCGTTTATCCGGAAGTTGAGTGTATGCAGTTAGACGGAGGTCATGCAGAGCTAGGCCAACATCAGAAACGCGCGACCACTGCCTACGTAACGTCCGTCAAATGTTGAGTAGACAATGGCCTTTCGTTTCCGAGGATGGAACTAGGTATACTGATCAACACCCGCGGACCACGGCCGGCCTCTGGTGGGTTACCTTTGTTGAACGATCCATCTGGAAAACCAGACAAGTATTTACTCAGTGCACGTGTAGGTGTGAACTGGTTCTGAAAGCGTGAGGGGTGGTTATCGTCTGGCTAAAACATGCCTCCTGTGCTTCAACAATACGTTGTAAACTTGTAGTAATAGAAATGTGACTGTAGTGAGATGGTATGTAATGTGACTGTAGTGAGATGGTATGCAATGTGACTGTAGTGAGATGGTATGCAATGTGACTGTAGTGAGATGGTATGCAAGGATGAGGAGTGGTATCGTCAACGTCTGACTACATTTGATTTCTGTACGTTATAAATAAATAATTAAATCATCGGAGAATACCCGCTATGAATTCGTTTTCCTGAATAAACACATGCAACTTTGGGAAACTAACAATTGGTTTTGAAAGTTTTTTTAGAACAACCTTTCTGTCCATTCTCAATAAAAAGTTAAGTCCAAGTTGCTAGTTCTTTTTATGAAGACCTCCCACATTCGAATGAACGAAATGAGCGAAATCTGATATTAACACGATTGCTTTCCATGTGGCAATCCAATTAGAGTTTGTATTTGCTTCGTTTCTGCTGTTCTCCATCACCAACACTTAAAGACATTCAGTTAGGGCCGTTTTCCTGCTGAATTCTAAGAACTCCGAGTAATGCAACAGGAGAACCAGTTCAACAACATCATTGATATACCTCGTTCCTCCGACCAAAAATGGAGAACTGGTTATAATTGGAGGGTCAATCAAGCCGTCCCTCTGAAGTTGAGTGACTCCTGATGACGGGCTATCACACTGGATCTTGAACAGAAGCAGGGCAAGTGTATCATAGTAAACATAGTCGGGGTAAACCATACGACGCTTTATTAGAACATGGCGTTGGAGAACAGTTGAAATAAACTCAGATTTAATTTTAATTAGGTTGTTCACCAGAATTCGTAATCCTGTAACACGACTGGAACTAGATTTCCTTCTGTGTTAAAATATACAGCAACGTTTCCCGCCAAACGTAGTTTTATCCGTACAGAGCACAATACTACAGGTCCTGGGATACATTATTCTGATGGGTTGGGGATGTTTATGTTGCCTTTCTACTCCTTTTCACTACGCTGTTCTAAGCTATATGCTATCTCTACCGACTAACAGCGACTAGCTATACGTATCTAACCCCAAGCAGAGAGAGAGAGAGAGAGCTCTTCGTGTCTACATGCACAGGCATAGAGTGAGATGCAGCGACTCCAAGGTAACTGTCTAGTGCTAGACCAGGAGACGGTTGGGACATGCATTAGTCTTAGTGGCATTAGTGCATGCACTAGTCTAAGTTACACTACGTGTAAAACAACTACGAGATTGTCAAACTACTGGTGCCCGCGTGATAAAAAAATAAATCAAAGCGAAAGTGAATCTGATTTTAGTTTGAGAACGTAACCTAAACAAAAGAAAAGAAATATCGCCTGACAGAAAGTGCGATGATAATCTAAATACAGAAATGATAATTTATGTACAGAGATGATAATCTAAGTACAGATAGTATAATAGTGGATCCATGCAATGACAGGTGTCTGATGGACGAGTGGCCAATCGGTGTAAAGTGTTGACTACAAGAGAAAGATACACATATATCTTTACACATAATATGACGTTAAACTCACACTACCTCTCTGTTCTCCTGAAATAGAATTTTAAATATGACTTTGTGAAATAATGATAATCTCGATAATTAATAGAATAAATTGCGATACTAGTACCGTATATCAATGCACATGTGTTTTGTGTTTACGACTACACTGTACTGTGGAAGCTATGGTCATGACGAGGCTAGACTAGAGGTGGAAGAACTATCATGCACATAGAAGAAAACGTGGGGAAGCTTAGACGTGACGATACGAACTTGATGATCACACCATGCATAATATTGCACCAGCAGACTGACGATATACACTGGCAGAGTGCAATGGTCCGCGGAGGACATAACAGACACACTTCACGGTCAGTTGACGTATGGTGTGTCGTGACAGACAACATGTGTGGACAACATTGCATACGAATAGTAATAATAAAATGGTGCGAGAAGAGAGCAAGAATAGAACATACATACCAGTACACATAGAGTAAGGAGAACCATGATAGATGAAGAAAAAGAGGTAGAAAGAGAAGAGAGAGAGAGAGAGAGAGAGAGAGAGAATAGAAAAGAAAGTGAGAGAATAGAAAAGAGAGATATAGAGAGAGTGCTGGAAGAGGAGGTATTGGTATAATATGACATAATAGGTACTGAACTCAAATTGAACATAGTGAAAACTGGGACCAGACAGGGAGACGGGACGTATGGAAATACCTCTTTGACTATAAAATTTCATCACAGTTTACAATCATCATTGCCGGCATACTGACTAGACAGCAGCATTAAACAACATCTTCTACGCTTTTGTACAGGACGTACTCTAATAAACCAATGCTACGAGACATGACGTTATACAAGATGCCGTCCACAACCACCACAAGATGTGAGCGCATACCTGTGGCCACTGCCTGGTACGGACTGCCGGCGATGGGGATGTTGCCGTACTTGATGGTGATGAGGTAGTTGCCGGCGCAGTACGGCGTGTAGATGAACTCGTAACCATCGTCTTCCTCGCGGCAACCCAGAGACACCTTGGAGGGCCCGTCAATGAATACAGCCAGGAGGCCGTGACCAGCCCCGGCCGTGCGCACTATAAACTTAGCTTTCTGAGCTGCAAGTAGAACAAGCGTCATGTGAGTAGTTTGAGTTTTAGTCGTCTTCCTGCTGTCCAGAGGTAAACTGATCGGTACTCCCTGTAGTACGGTGATTTTGATTACTTCAGCTAGAAGGTAGCAATACGATTAACAATACACCCTCTGGACACTGTGATGAGATGGAAAAAAGAATTCTTGGAAAATACCAGACGTCAATTCATTCAATGTAATGTTTCGGAAACTTTAGACCGATTTCGTTTATGTCAATACAATAAAGGTACGACGTTGGTCAGTTAATGAAATATAATTACTGGAGTCGTGATCGTCTTCCACAGAACGACCATTGCGCAAAGAAGAGAGGCTTACTGCCCTTGTTTTATAGTGCAACAAAATGGTTGTTACGTGTAGAACAGGTTCAACAGGAACAGCGTGATTGACAGTGCACGCCATACAGGACAACAATGGTATGTAACACCAACTCCCGTGTTTATGACCTGCACGTGGTGTAAAGATCTTAACACTGAGCCACCTCTAGGTGACAGCTACTATGTTAAGCTGCCACATGGAATGTAAGAACTTACAACATTTGGCGACCTCCAGGCCGTCTCCTCCAGCGATTACCATGGCGGGGTCGGCGGCACAGGATCCGACCATGACGGCGAATGGACTGTCTGGGATGTGGGCGTCGTTCAGCTTGACGTCAATGTAGTGGACGCCGTTCTCACTGGGGATGAACCTGACGGCGTACAACCCTTTGTCCATCTCCTGGACGAAGCAGTCCTCGTGACCGCCAGATGGGGTTCTGATCGTGGCGTGCAGGGAACCCGTGGCGCCATTGAAGTTGACGGTGAACGTCGCAGCTTTGTCAACCTACAGGTGGAACAGACTCACTAAACTTCCCAGTATATATGTCCTCTGTATTGCCAATTATATGTTTGATCCTTTTGCTCTCAATCCATTAGTCATCAATAAATTACATACTTGTTATTTAATCATTAACTCCAATGGTATTCACACCTATTTAATTCAAATACCGAAGCCTGTGTACCTGCAGACCCCTGTCCTTGAGGGCGTGAACTGTGACCTGTCTGGTGGCGCCACTGTCAGGAGAAACGTGCACCATGAAGGGGGAGTTTGGGATGTGAGTGTCGTCCCACTTCACATGGATGCCGTACATCCCTGTAATAGCGACACCGTTGTGATAGCGACACAGTTGTGTTAGCGATATCGTGACACAATAAAATATGTTGTTATATATAAATAAGACGTCCTGCTAGATCAGTGAACCGTTGTTACACTACAGCTATTTCTAAGAATGCTACTGGCGCATGATCTACCTTTACGCAAGTCATTTTCTCCAATAATATTCAGCATGTACATATCAATGTTAAGCTATATAAGCATTGGTAGTTTACTCTCGTTGTTGTTGTTGCATAGACGATGACTAAGCAGATACAAGAAACACAAGTCTAAACATGGACGACTCTAAAAGTGTCTTTTTAACAAGTCTAACATCAACCATATGCTTCTCTTGAGATTTGCATTTGACAAATCTACACGGAGATGTTTCGGCTAGCACCTATCCTCCATGAAACGCCTAATTGCCTGGTATTACAATGTATATCTGCAAGTCGTTTTCATGGCTCTATGGATTCAATACTTCAAATATGTGAGCACATTTCTTCATGCTATAATGATTTGATACACATGCTGTTATTTATATTTCACTTAACCCTATAACACGAGCATGTGATGGTACTTCACTGCCTGTTGTTCATACTGTCACGGCAATTTTACACATGTTTCTGCCTCATTTATGTTCTTATAACTGATATGACACATGGGACTTGTTCTTACCTGGTTTCTCTGAGTCAAATTGACATCCAAGGAAGCCGTGGTCCCTGGGCTCCAGTTGGATACGAGTCTTGGATGGGCCCTCCACAGATATAGACAGAGTGCCCGACCCAGCCTCGCGTGTGTAGATGTTGAACACATCTATAACACGAAATCACATCCTCAGTGAATCTCTGGTAACATAGAGGGAAAGTAATAATGTGGAAGAAGAACATGTTTAGCTCATTTCGGTGTGACCTTTAAATACAATGCTAAGACGGAACAAGTATTACTACTACAATTATATATATATATATATATATGTAGAACTGAAGTGGGAAAAAGTCCAATGACCACACGAGATGAACGTTGACCAATTCATGTAATGATGACTTAAGTGCAGATACACTTCAATGCTAAGGGCATATATATATATATAAAGAGAGAGAGAGAGAGAAAGAGAGAGAGAGACATATAGACGTACTGGGGATTCCGACTTCTCCTCGCTCCAGACCAGGGCCTCCCACCTGTACCTTGTGAGGACCTCCTACATTCAGCTGGCCAACACTGTACACGAACGGACTGCCTGAATACACAATACTATAAATGTATGAATTATGTGTAATACAACATGCACTGTTTTGTATAAGTGGCGAATCCTATTGCTCGCAGTCTGCTAGTTTACAGGAGTCCGTGTTGAGAGCGACGTAGTCTATTTACCTGATATGTGCATAGACTTATGTTTGACACTGAGGATGTGAGTGCCCTTGACCTTGGGGGTAAACTGGATTTTGTAGTGAAAGTCTTCTTGGTCCATGACGTCACACAACTCAGTGGTGCCATCAGGATCACAGACAGATGCCTCCATGTCGAATGGGTTGGTGCCTGGAATACAATGCTTTATGTAATCAACAGTAACAAACGCGCGTTGTCTTGTATATATGCACTATCACCTGATAACGGTAGCTGCATGGCACTAAGGGTTGGTGGATGTACGTACCTGGGATTCTGAGGACAAAGTTACACAGAGTTCCTGGTTCAGTGGCCTCTGCTGATCCCATGTCCTTGGAGATGGTCTCGCGGACACGACCAGAGGGGTTACCTCCGACATTCACAAGGAATGGACTGCCTGAAACAGAACCACGTAAGTAGCTAGTTCAGATTATATATTAGATGAACATAATACACCCGCAATGCAGACACAACTATATAGTATTTATAAGAAGACTTCTGAATCTATTTGGAAATTTTGGTGTATTTTAGAATCAGAAAATCCAGACTAGGTCAGTAATTGTTTTATCGTCTTAGATACCGAGCCTGAAACGGAGTAAACTCCTAACTTTCTGAATAAAGGACGACGACAGCTGATTTGCAGAAATACTTTCTGTCCCTACCTGGAACGTGGTTGTCAGCGAATTTAGCGTTAATGATGTAGATGCCGGGTTCGTGGGGGCTGTAGTGGATGACGTATGTCCTGTCTGTTTTCTTCTCCGCCAGGTCAATGTCTGACCTGTGAGGACCCTCAATAGCCAGACTCAGGCCGCCGTAACCTGGGCAGCAACGTGGACATTAGATTACAAGACATTTGACTGTATGACACAATGGAAATAGAAATACATACAACATAATAGAAATGTTCATATTTACATTGATATTTACATTTTACTTAATACAAGTTACATATACGATGTAGTTGTTTTACATATTTAACTATATATATATATATGTATATTTGTTTGTACAATGCGAGGGGCTATGATATAAATACAATACTACATGGAAGCTGAGATTTGTCTGACGATATAAATAATAATATTCTTCAATCTGTCAATGATTTCCTTATCAAATCTCGTAGATTTAAGCTCTGAACATTTGCTACTAGCGCTTTGTAATTCAATGTTTTACATTAATTAATGTGTTATCGAATGTTTCTGGAAGTTGGTCCTAAACGTAATGGAAACAGATATATGTACCAACATCCACCAACATTTCAATGTTACCTTGCAAATGTATAATGTATTATATGTATCATTTGTCGAGGAGCGGTATAAAAATAAGCTTTTATAATTTAGCGGTATAAAAATATGCTTTACAGCTTGATTACCAATCCTCATTCATTTTCCTTTGAATAAAGATATGTTTAAACGATAATGCGAACACAATTCAATATGAACAACATAAGGTAATTGATTGAGGTTTATGTAGAAGAGAACATCTGAAGAGACAGATAGTAAACTATGCTAGTATAGTGGGGAAGCCTATGTATTCAGTACTTCAACTAACCAGCGTCAGTGGTGTCGACGGTCAGCTCATTTCCAAAGTTTGCTTTGGCTTCACTCGTGGCCCCGGTGACCTTGACCTTGGTAGCGTTACCCAGTTCATTGTCGCCGACGTTGATGGTGAAAGGAGATCCCTTGATGGCTTTGTCGTTGCTATATACGTGTACAACGTAAGCGCCTTTAACCCTGGGATTGAAGGAAGCCACACCTGTAAAAGGAAGGCAGCGTGGAGGTACTGGCACTGACGGACATTATTGCATATGAATAAATACCTAGGTTGAATGGATTCCATAACTTTGGAAGGTGTATCCAATAAAGTACATACATATAAACAACGGAACATTTGCTAGGAATATTTATTTCATTTCTCATTTGCAGATCACCATATGCGCATTGCCATGAAGGATGTTTCTATGTCATCATAGTTGTACGGCACAAGTAAAGCGGGAGTTAACAGTGTATAAAATAGCCATCATATAAAATGGTATATGTGTGGATGCTGTTACGTCATTGACAATACAACCTGGCCGCGAGCTTATGAAACATTTTGAGTACGACTTCATTCTCAACTCAAAGTTATGTTCATTTCGTCGTATAGAATTTGAGCATGAGCATGAAATCGTATTCAAAATATTTCGTAACCTCAGGAACGTATCTATTCTACTGCATTGTCCCTTGAAATTTGGAATAAACTACATTCCATTTCCCATGCCGTTTTTCCGTCGCGATTTTGTTTTTGTTTTTGTTTTTTTGATTGGGGTTTTAAGTCGCTTTCAATATTCTTTCACTTATATTACGACTTGTCAGTTTAGGGCAGGAGGAAACCCGCAACATCCGTAGTGCTGAATGTTGCAGTAAACCTG
>JAUTBT010047492.1:0-34959 GCA_032361225.1 Lepetodrilus schrolli | reverse complement strand
TACTACTACTACTACTACTACTACTACTACTACTACTACTACTACTACTACTACTACCACTACTACTACTACTACTAGGACTATAGTAGGCCTACTAGTAATAATTTATGTTGCATTTATGTTGCACTAAATCTACTCTCCAAAGCTTGCTCATGCATAGCGTTACATTATTATACCGTTTAATATGTCATGCAGTGTGCCCTCAATTTCCTTCACAACTTCTTGTGGAATATATAATCGAAGACGCCGATTTATGCGCTATAGAAGTACATGATATATCATAAGTAATTGGTCGGTATATAGTTATCAATTACATTTATATCACCAACTAATTAATAATGTTGTAAAATCTATAATTTGCTTCTAAATAGCGTTGGCGTATATTACCTTAATTGTATGGATTTGTCTATACATTCACATAATGCCATGTAATATTAGCCGAGGGTTGTTATATGTATAAGCTTTCGGGTTGATTACTAATCATCATTCATTTTTTTTAATAAAAATACATTGAAGTAATTTTCATAGAAGTCAGAGCAGTAACATTCAAAGAGAGTACAGTACGACAACAGAATATGGCGAAGAATTTCTTTTAGAAATTCTATGCCTGCAAGAATTCCTGCTTTTATTCATGAACTTGATATCCGAGCAAATTTGAATAGTTGTTAAAAAGTACAAACTTATGACACTCTTTTAATTATAAATCCTAATTTTTTCCCAACATATATTGTATGTATATTTTCACAAACGCACGGTGAATGTTCGGCCGTGACGTCACGACTTAATTGAGAAGACACAGCCCCCTGGTGCAGATATCATCATCAGGTTTATGTTTTGTAAATAAATATATCTGGAAGCAACGCACACAGGCCCTCAAAGAAACTAATGTTTATCACGTATACTACGACGAGGAAGAATGTTAGGCCTATACTTCTATAATAATATGTTTCTGCCGTTATCAAAAAGTTCCACAACTATTTAAATGTGTACTGCACTACTCGGCGTTCTCTTTATCCAGATGTTCTGCGTATAGATACAACTTGTCAAAATATATATCAGTTTCCCGACGAACTGACATGTCTTGTTTATTTAGAATAAACACACTCCCGCGGAGCGATATCTATCGTGTATGTTGCAACATGTATACCTAATCACCCGTCTTGCAGTATTCATCCGCGCTTAGAAGATGAACAGCAAAAAAACACGAGTGTAGATAACAAGGCACTCATGGCGTATATTATCAAATGTTGTCGTCTGCCTGTTAAACAGTCAACTAGGTGATAAAGTGAGATAAAATAGTATTAAAAAAATTAATAAGTGTACGAAATATGGGAATCTTAGAAAAACAACCAACCGAGATTGTATTTTGGGGGGAGTGAGTATTTAATTTTACTCGAGCGATTCACACCAGATGATAAATCGTTCATTAAATCATAAGCGATTCTGTGAATAACGACATTTCACAACCCACTGTTATCAACGAGGATAGCATTGCCGTATCAGCATGGGGTAATATTTCTTCTTTGACAAAGTTATGAGAGGTTCCTAACACGTGCGTGAGGTATTACCTCGAGGTGTATGAGGTAGACCTATCACTGTGAGGATTGTGAGGTCTCACGAGAGGTGCAGTATCCCTTAGAGTGCTTCACAGTTATCCCTGAGACGTGTTTGTGGTGGGGGGCAAACCCAGTACAACAATGGATAGCTACGCGAATAATAAGCCACGTGATGTTGCTTGGTGCATAAGATCCAAGGGCGGTAACGCAAAGACAATACTGAGTTGTTCCAGATGGATTTCGAAAATTAGAGCCTTCGATTTTGTAGTTCGATGTGGGGAATTCAACAAACTACTCCTACTTGCTTGTTATATCTGAGTTCGCATGGACTGTCCTATGTTTATTGATAGATTGACTACAGTATGTACTATTATTACATTATTTATCTTTGTTTATTCTTGATCAAACTCATTTCAGAGAACCTATGGAAGAGAAAGGAGTTGTTACATAGTTTAATGTATACATGTCAACAGTACGTCCGATAATAGTGTGCAGGAACTGTTTCAATTCCAAAGCACATTACCCTGGAAGGACACAATAAGGACCTAACGGATCCTGGGCCCGTTGTAGGCCCCGTTGCACAGAAGGGTTGTAGCTACAATTGATTGTAAGACAAAACTTTGGAACCCGCTACAAGTGTAAGTCCATTGAATAAAACACTATTATCGCTACAATAGTTTTAGTTAACCATATTCTCAAGTATTGTAGCGATAAAATTGTTTTATGCAATGGATTTGCACTTTAGTTGGTTCCAAAATTTTGACTTACAATCAATTGTAGCTACAACTGTTCTGTGCAACGGGCCCCAGCAGGACTCATGCAACATTTTTTTCTTTCTCTCATTTATCCACACAATCATACCGGAAGGATCTAATGCATCCTATTTAGGACTCATTCAACACATCTTTCTTGCTCTCTCTCTTATCTACCCAATCACGACGGAAGGACCGAATGTATCCTAATTTAGGACCGAATGCATCCTAAGCTTTGACAAATATTTCTTCCTTGCTCGTGTAGTAATAATTGGAGCTACATATCCACGCCAACAGAACTGAACGAGTCTGCGGTAAATGGCGGCGAAGATTAAACCAGTGACAAACCGCGGGACCTGTATACGAAATATGACTGATCACCGCAATTATTCCAGACATTATTCCTGGACTCAGTCAAGTGGATACGTCGTGACATGTGTGGCAATGTGTGGATGTGTTCGCGAGTACATTTCTTCCTCGTGTGTGTACGTTCGTGATGAATGCGGTGTCGTCGTCCGACTCGCGCTTGTCCGCGGATGAATATGATATATTGTAAATAGGACGGGGATCTATCTTGTTTCGCGGAGTGCGATGATTTCGCCTGTCAGGCGGAGGGATACGGCCAATTCGTTACTGCTGTTATGTAACTCATCTCCTAGTTTAATACGATACCAAGTTTTCTGTTGCTGTGCTTGTATATGGACCTAGTGGCGTTGACGTAAAGCATCTCAAACGTAAATTTAAAGAATGTTAATAGCAGGACGTAGACCTACAATACGCTAGGCTATGAGTAATTTTAGATGCTAATGGGCAACATTTTGAAATTATTGTCCAAGAACTCAATTCAAATTAATTATTGGTTCGTTTTTGATATTATACAATACAACATTTCATTTAAATTAGATGTCTAAAAAAAATAAGACTACTTGGTGCAGTTTAAAAGCGTATAGTATTGTTGTCATAGTCTTTACCTTGACCTACAGCCGATACTTATTATAACATTCGAACTGGCGTAGATTTCGAGATTCATATATATTGTGAGAGAATTATTGCGATAATGCAGTTATTTGAAATAACTGATACACGAAACTTGTTTTGCCATATGAAACTAGTTACTTACAGTGCAATTTCCATGCATATATCTACATGCTGCTCAGAATAGTGTGAATCTCTCCGTGCTTATCGAAATGATTAATTCATTTTTGTCCCAAGAAGAACAATGTCTGCAAATATTTCAACAGAATTGAAGTTAGCAATATATAAAATAAAACTTTTTTTTTATCAGTACTAAACGTCACTGCGGTAGTATTTCAGAAATACATGTAGGTCTACTAGAATGCAACGATTTGAGAGATAAAATGATTCTACACACAAACACACGTATTAATTCACACACTCACACACACACACACACACACACACACACACACACACACACACACGCACACACGTTCATAAAATCTGGCACATACATTCATTCATTCATAAGCCCCTACCCACGCACGCATTCGTATGTGTACCGGTAATATTGACAGTACGAAGTAGGCCTACTATATAGGCCTAAGTTTCATATACTACAATTACTAAGCAACCTTTTTTAGAATATCTAGCTGAAATATACTATATCCCCACCATTTCACGAATATTAGTTTATACTTGTTCATGTGTTTATATGGCCAATTCCACTCATGACACAACTAATTGTACTGTGCCATAAGAATGAAGCTACATCAATTCAATTATTCTGCGAATGAAATTGAGCTCTCATGTTTTGATGTTTGGGTCATGCGCACTAGAAGAGAGGTGGGGTTTTGATAGACAGGACGAAAATGACAACATTAGAATCTCTCGTACCCCTCCTAAACAATCAAAGGCTAGCGCGGTTCGTAATGTTTGCCTTCTAAGCAAACCGAAAGGAATCTGGCGGCTCCAAATTGATTTCGTAAAAGAAATCAATGCATATGTTACGTCACGGATGCAAATACACGTCACACTCACTAATCACGTGTCTGTCTTGACATGCGCAGATGACCCCTTCCGACAGGGTCAGTACAATCTGAATATAGTGGCCGAATGCAATTGAGCCCCGATTGGAAATGAATGTCGATACCAATCTACTACGCCATGAGACCTAATTATTCGTACCCATGGTAAGGGCTTGCATTCAACAAGGAAGTGCCCCAATCGAACACAATGCATTGTTAAAGTTAGCCGAGGTATTAAGTGTAAAGGCATTCTCGTGTTTGATTCTATATAGGGTTCCCACACACCATTGCGACACGCTGCATTACCAAATACACAATAAAGGAGCTAAATATGACAATCGTGAACTCTAAATCCATGCTTGTGCTCATATTTGCAATTGGAGACAAAATATAATGACATTAACGAAACAAAAAAATCAATTGTCTTGCACTACGCAATGAGCATGACGTCACATAGCACACACTTAGTGCATCTTCCTTCAGGCGTATCGACGATAACCCGCGTGGCTAGGGTTTTATGGCCTAGGTGATCTATTATTTACAAAGTAATAAATTGAGAACCTTAAAATAAAGCTTAATATCTTCTTGAAACATAGGGAACGGCATGCATTGATCGTTGAGAATTCGGTCGTTCTATATGTAAAAATAAGTATGTAAAAGTATTAATATATACATCTAAATATATTTTCCATTACAGCAGACTGCATATTCGACGTCATCATTATGTGGAAGCATTATTATTTAAAACAAAATATATGTGGCCTAGCAAACGTTTATGCATCGATATGCTTTCAGTACGGCATGCACTCAATTGTAGACCATCAGAAGTGTAACATAGATAAAAGGGGCGAGTCGATATATTTATTATATTGAGAATTTTAACACGCAATATGATTATTAAAGTTTGACAGATTTTATCAGGGGAAGTATTAATTTAGTTTTGTCTCTACGAAATATAGTCATTAAATACGTGTAGTCCATAGTTAGATTGCACTGTGGCACACAATGTCTGGGAACAACATTCCATACACATCTGGGTCTCGTTTCATGAAGCTCTCGTATCAACTGAGACCTCAAACCATATGCTTATAGCGCTCTCGTAGTGGTCAAGGAACAAGATTCGTGATAGATACAACAACGCGACGTTCTCAGTGAATATGGGAGCTTCATTAAACGATACCCAGAAATATACCAAATTCTCACAGACACGCTTGGATATAATAATGAGTATGCCCTCTGTCATTACATAGTACTTGCAGCAAACAATTAAATACGATATCACACGCTTAAAATTAGTTCGTACTGGAATATCCAAGTAGTTTTGTAGTCGGTATTCTAGTGTTGCAGTGCAGCGCTGGAACCAGTTACACGACCCAGGGACCATATCCGGCGAAGGTGGGGGTAACCGCCATGTTTTCTTTCTAAACGTAATACACGCATGCTATTAATTCGAGGATGCAATTGAGAATAATTATAGTCGTATTCATTTAAATAGAGCCCGTGTTTTTTTGTCAGTTGATAAATGACACAGGTGCCACTGACGATTTTGGTTTATGTTTCGTGAAAACGGACCAAAACCCCAGAAGATTCTGGTTACGTACTATCCTCAGCGCTTTTGTCCACTATATACATTTCATTGTTGTTGTTTTGGTTTCTACGTCACGAAACATTAGCATATTACCCACATGCCTCTGTGAACTTGGACGATTTCGACCGGGTCACTATACTCTGTATCCGAAATCGGTGAACAGCTATATTATTAAATATACAAAACAGAGAAGCAGTCGATAGCTTACAAACACGATAAATAGTTAATTGCACATAATTGATACAATGCCATAGTCTATATGTAAATTAACAAATGCTTATTATTACTAAATAATCTTACTTAAATGCTTTCAGATACAGAGTATAGTGACCTGGTCAAAATCTCACAAGTGGTTTCGTGACGTAGAAACCGAAACAGCAACAATGAAATTTATTGTAGAGGAAATGTTAAATCATTGCTAAATCGTCAATGCACATGTTGGTGATGGTACATAACCAGAATCTACTGGGGTTTTAGTCCGTTTTCACGAAAACATAAAGCAAACTCAGCTCTGACATGCGTGTAATTTATTAATTGAAAAAAACACGGGCTCTATTTAAATGAACAGGATTATAATAATTGATGGGATTTTATCTGTTTACATAATGAAAATATTTCAACTGTATTTAAAATAATAATATGATATTGGCCCTTTAATGCATGCACTTCACTAGTCTATGTGCGTTAAAGGAAAGAATGTTAAATCATTCTGGTAATAAAAAATAACTCACACCCCCAAAGCCACGAGCGGCATGCTACCCCATGAAACCATTTTGATTTGAATCTACATTGAAGTTTTACGGATCCTTGAATACCCGTGAGCTGAACTAATACCACGAGTCGGTGTTTGTCCAGCAGATTGACAAAACTCATCTGAAGACGTCTTTCTTTTGTCCGGCGAATGTCTACGCATCACAAATATTTTTCTTATCTGCAGTGAGAATAGTTCTCAATTTGGAAGGGTTTGTTAACGTGTTTGTTTTTCCACAAAGCCCCTGCGTGCCGAGCAGTAGTTTCAATGGGGTGGATTGATGGGTAAGCAAAGAGGCAATGCATGGCCTGATCCGCAGCTTTGTTTTCACCCCGTTTACCTACCCCCCCCCCCCCAATTTCCTTCCCCGTATCCCCCTTTCCTTCCTTTCCGATGCAAATAGGCTCGGTATACAAACCACCCGCCGCCACCGATGGATCTCCTAAAAGCACAGCTCCTCGTAATTATGACCAGGGCGTATTCACACCTAGATACTACGAGGATACGGGTACTAGTACCTCACGGAGTTCGACACTAGATTCTTTTTTTCTAATGCCCAGAGACAGAAACCAGTTTCTCGGCTGGTTGTGACCGTCATATTGATGAACACACCTCTGAAATACAATCTAGATTTTAGAATGTAGTTGTGCCTCGTTCAGCTTCAAGCGTGAGAATTCCTGCATATTACGTCACATAATTTTGTTGAGCAGGTGATATTGTTCACGTGCACGTTCTAACTTACACTTCAACTTGGGCAAGCCTGTCAAATATTACTAGTATATATTGTTCATTTCTAGTCATCGTCTGGAAATATCCATACTAAATAAAGTATTTGTACTTAGTGAGACTTTACGTGCTAAAATTAGGTAATTCAATTGGATTCGTACAATATTTCACCTGTATGCAAAAAAAATTATAATAATGAAATTAAATTAAATCACCCCGAGATTGGGACCTTGTATTCTGAACAATATTAAGGACTGCGCATCCAAGAAAAACACCAGTTTACCTCAAAGACCATCCGAACATCCGGGTGGTGTCACCCTGTGTCGTCGGTCAAACCTGGATGCAACCAGACCGGATATGACACAATGCGTGCATACCGTGCTGCTCGTGCGTATTCCACTGATTGGTATATTGGTTCGACGTACCATTTGTACTTGGAAGCCTACCAGTAACCAGTTTAACTAGCCACTCACTAGTGGCCGATGTCTAGAAACGCTCATTATGTACGCAACTAATTCTATGGATTTGGAAGATTAAACAGTAGAAGACGAAGCAATTGGATTTCATCTATGCCTGGACAACCATCGCGAATAGTCTACCAATTCATATTAAATAATATATTAGAATCCACCAATTTAACATTATTATCTGAAATTATTCTCTGCATCGCTTGACATCGTTTCTTGTAGATATTAGAAATATATTGAATAAAGTTATTGAATAAGGAAGATGTCCAATCTTTCACAATAGCTTGTCTTAGTTCCATGATATTTGGCATAGTATATCCTACAACTGTCTTAAATAGTTGCCATAATGTATCCCTCCATGCCTCCATAACATAATAATACCTTTCATACAAGGCATTTAAATTGGGCCTCTGAATTCACAAATTAACATCGACAATGATCATGAAACTACATGTATTTTGTAAGTGTACATTTGGTGTATGTTTTGAAAATATAGGTGTTATCTAGGATTGGATATGGCTAATAAACATCGGACGGATGTTAAGTAGGTTTATATAATATTGTACGAGCTTCGAGGACAAACAGTCAGGCGTATCTCTAAAGCCTATCCAAATACCTGTTAATAACTGCCAAGAATCTCTAAATCTCAAAACAAGAAAAAGGTCTTTGAAGATCATTCCAATCTCAATCACTGGTAATTTGATGAACGCAAAATCTAATGGATGTTTCTCAAGAAATGCATTTTAATTGTCTATGGATTTGAAGGAAACTACAATTACAGGGTTTTGACAACGGACGCGCATTCCGAATAACGAGCGATCTATCTGAGGGCACGGTGACCATCTTCTTGCACAAAACAATGAGAGACGTGCACACCTGTTTGGTAACACGAGCGACACCTGTTTTCTTCTATGGGTAGGAGCGTTTCCGCCATTGTGACGGTGCGTCGGTTCGGCGGCGTCAGACGTGATGGAAGAGAGGGGTAGTTTGGATGTCTGAAGTAGGGAGGGGTGCTCTTCGTGGGGGAGGCATCTGTCATAGGTGAGGTACAAGACGGATGTCATGCGTGACCATCAATACAATCGGAAGATCGCAGACATGATCACTTAAACCTGCACCCCTTGTATTTGGGCCCGTCCATTCCCGTGTCGAGTGTCTTCTGCGCGTGCCGTATAGATGCTCACTTGTAAGGCACGTCAAATTGCAAGTTTCTAACACAAATAGGAGGATTTGTAATTAATCCACCAAAAATGTCGTTCGGATATAATGCGTCTCGTTTTCACGTTTATAAGCCATTAACGATGTGGTGTGATACTTGGGGGGTGTTTTTGCGCGTAAATAATGTGTATGTTCGAAACGCTATCTGGCGGGTTGGAAGATACTATTATGAATATGTGCATACTGAAACTCATTAGAAACGCATCGCCCCGTTGTTATTGAAAATGTACACACAATTAAGTTTGTTCCGAAATGTGTGCTGAACATATGTATATTGTCAGTTGTACGCAATGCTGCATGGAAAGCACGATGTACGGTACCTATTAATTTAATCTTAATTATTAATATTCGTGTCGATAAGCATAGAATATGTTTACCTCTCTTCTCTCTTCGTCTGACTCATCCCCCTCATATACTAGTAGTCGGTATTAGAATCAGTGCCAACAGTTCTGTATATAGCCACATTGTTGTATTCATTTCTTTATTAAACGAATGGACATACGGTGTTCAATTTAACAGCGTTAGCACTTTAGGATATCGCCCAACATTAAATTAAATTGAATTGAACTTAAATGGTGTTGTTGTATAATTAGCTTCCTGAAATTATGGGATGTATTAAATTGTTCGGATGACACACAATAATCCACAGATGTCAGTAACGTCTCGTAGCGTTCAATCTCTGTAGTTTACCACCAAGGAACTACTTTGACACAACCCACGCTTTTCGGCCATCAACAGACACTGACCGATTAGGACCGATCATTGTTGGGTATCACGTGACCTGAGCTGGATGGCCGAGCCAGATGACCATAGGTGGACAATGGGAAGATGGTCCGTACTGTCCGCAGTATTGTCCACGCCATGTCGTCTGCCTTTTGAACTCCCGGTCAGATGAGCTCCGGCGTCATACCGAATTCAAGGATGACACTGGCACGTGACCTTGTTGGATGACCCACAGTAGCTACAGGGATAAAACACCGGCCATATGGCGCGAGGGCCGGAAAGGAGAAACCGTAATCCTTTGTTGGTTTGTTCCGGTATTTTCCATCCGCGTTATTTAAAGGCTTTTAGCATTTTCTTGGACCCTAAGTTCTCCGCTAATGAGACAAAGCATCCAACAGTTGGTGGCGAATCATTTAAGGAGATCATTATCGCTCACGTGTGAGGAATTATTTCTAGTATGATTAAGACTGAACAAAATATGAACTTCAATATTCTAAAAATGTAATTTACCAACGGCTACTCGTTCAGCGAGGCCACGTGATACATTCTTAGTACTTTCTTGTCTTCATCATGTTTGGTTTTCTGTCAAACTTTTGAAGTACGATAGTGCACTATAGACAATAACTATATTCTACCAACAATATTAGAATAATTCCGTTTGCATTCCCACTATATTCACAAACAGGTAACAATGTTGAAGCCGTTCCGCGGAAGTTTTGTCGTAGCCCACGAGCAGGTTTACGCACTGAAACCAATCGGAGAAGAGCCACTATGTTAAATAGAATATTTATTACGACTTGAAATACTACCACTACATGCTATTACACTGTATCAACATACTCTGTGAAAATCAAAGGAATGTTAAAATTCGCCTAAAGCGACGATATTTTATTCGTCGTTGCAAATATATTCATTTTCTATTTATGTGTAGTTAAACGGAAATCGATACATCACTTCAAGCTATTATAATCTTAAAGTGGTAGACTACAACTCGCGACCTAGTTAAGCATTCTAAGGAAGTCTGTTGACACGCATTCATCGCCACAATACCTGTAGTCAAATTGATAATTACTGTAATCCACTCAAATATATATTAAATTATCATTTAGTAAATTGATTGAAAAACAGCTCTAGGGGATATTTTGAATATGATTATTTGGGCAGAGAACAAGGTGTGACAAAGACTATGTTTCAAATTAACAATACCAATATCCAACAAGCAAAGTTTCTTGCAAAGTTCAATCATAGGACGATCAATGGTGATGTGGTAAACATTTCACAATAACGAAGGCGACACCTGATCCCAAAGACGTGGTTCTGCTGTTCTGTTGTCCGGTATATGGCTTCAGTGGCCAAGAGGATCCCGGATGTCACCGCTAGGAAAGGTTGGCATCATTAGATTGGAACAAGTCACATACTCTAATGTGGCTCAAGGGAGGGATCTCTCCGTATATTGTTCGTAGGTCAGAGTGAAGTCGAAATACCCGAACTTTCGTCTTTGAGTTCATGTATGTTTGGCCTCATCATGTTCCAAAATAACAAAAAACATCATTATAGGAGAGAGGGAGAGAGATATATATATATAGATAGAGAGAGAGAGGGGGAGAGAAAGGGAGAGAGAGAGAGAGAAGGGGGAGATAATATTTTCTTTATCTTATTCATTATTACACATAAATATGAACTACGATAATAAGAGATGGAATGGTTACTACATGTAGTATTGTATGCGTCTCGTTTTCACGTTAATAAGCCGATTAATAATTCAATTGCATAAAGCAAACAGCACATTTTGTATCAATACTTTTAAAACAACGATTACTAGTTTTAAAACAGCTCCTCTGCATTTACGTATAGACATTTATTTCATTGCATAATGTAAAATATATTATGTATATCGGATTACATTTTATAACATGATCAATACTCTTAGAAATTGGGTCGAACGTTGTATAAAATTAGGCAATATAAAAGCATTATTGAACATGCCATACCCTCTTACATATGGACATTTAACTAAACAATTTCATCTTCAACTGAACAACGTTTATACAATGTATATGATGTATGTATACTGTGCCTATGCCGTATGTGCAAAATGGAACAATAACAACATCAATAACAACACAAGTGTTATACAAATATATATAGTTTAATTTGCGGCTACAGGTATGGTGCGACGACTATATATTATGTTTCTAGTTCTAAATATCTAGTTTGGTATATCATTGTGATTAGATAAACATAAAGCGTTCATAAGAAAAACGCTACGCTTATCGCCGAGTAGGCTGGTGTCCGAATATGTTCCCCTACAGCAACACCTAGATATAACTGATCATCACCACCACGAAGTGGACATCGTGTGACCTATTTGTTGACACATACATCAAAGACACCGCCCAAATAGAACTCCTAACTTCCGTGTAGTTCGTAATAGTTTGTAATGAGAATTGACGAAGCGGTGTGTGGAGTTGAAAGTCGTTGTCCTCTCGTAAAGCCTCGTCGTCTCAGTACGGGATTTGTATTGCCCGGAGGTGTGACGGGTTACAAGACGCTGGGTGACGTACATTCTAGCCTGGGGCACCGTCATACATCAGACCACAAGATTATGACAACATATATATGTAATGCACATTCATAGGATATTCTAGTGAATGGATATTCAATTGTTCACGTACGAATATCTCTGATGATGTTACCTTTATATTAGTGTGTATTGTGCAACAGTAACGTTGTCGGCGTTCTACGTGTTATGCATGCATTACTTATTCCGTGAACATAAACATGACAATGGTTAACAGTACAATGTGATTAACAGTACAGAAATTATGACGGTGTTCCTTTATAACGTGTTAGTTTCCAGCAAATTACGGCATCTACTGAAATTGAAACATGACAATAAAGTCTCCGTACCAATTGGTGCGAGTAAATGGAAATCTGTGTTTCCGGTGGCTAGAGTAGGGTATGGGGTAAAAGGGCAATTTTCTTTTAACTTTTTTTTTACATATTGTGTTTCTATTGTTGTTGCTGATATACAGTGTTGTGATATTTTGTAGCCTGGGTAGGCCTCGATAGTTTAGAACTACTTTGATCTGTCTCGGGCTTCAACGCAAAGAGAAATCACATTTCTCACTTTTCTCGCTTAAAGGGGGGGGGGGGGGTTTGCCCTTTACTCTTGGCTATCCCCGGTTTTATTAATGCATAGTCTCGCTTTCTCTGATCAGCATTGGCATATACATTTTATGGCTCTGATCGTGAAGTATGCTGTCCTCATGTTATATATTATCATGAAGTATTTCCTCTCGAAATCTCTGTTCTTGAAGTACTTGTATACCGGTACCTTCGTGTTCGTGAAGCATACCTTCCCATGGCAATGTTCATGATTCCATGAAGTATACTTTCTCCTCGTAATCTGTTCATGATTCCATGAAGTATATGTAGTAGCACTGGTGTTTATGGTCTCTGGTATAAAATGACGACAAACGGCTACGGGTTGTGTGATGGACGATGGACTTTTATGACATAAACATTATGTTTATATACGGTAGGCCTGAAACAGGTTACAAATAATAAGTAGATAGACAAACATAGTGACATAAAATGCATATAAGAATAGACAGTATTCATTGTAAAACCTGATGTGGTTAAACATATGTCATTGCTATTAATATTAACCTTTACTGTGATATTACAGTATATAGCCTGTACAATGAAATACCCATTTAGATATGTTTTACAGAGACCATAAACACCAGTGCTATTACAATGGAGCCTCCAGTGAGAAATGTGGACTGAAGATGGACATCGATGACAGTATCAGGCAACACTACGCTCTGCAGACCTCAACCTCAACTCCACTCCACTGCCGTCTTGTGAGCAGCGACATCGATACGGTAGATATGCATCTTTGACCACACGATACAGTGTGCCCACGAACATGACCACTCTGGCAGTGTTGCCAAGTACAGTGATGCTATTCTCACTTGAACACGAGTCCTTGAGATACAGCTGGTATGTCTAACCTGTAGACGTGTAGGTGGTTTGATGCCACAAGAGATAGATGAACATTCTACGCACTGCACACCACATATCAGAAGTTGTATGATGAACTGTGCTAGATACATCCATATGTATTTCTGTCTCATGGTTGTGAACTATTGAGGAGACGTGGCATTCATGATGAACATTACTATCATATACCCACATATACATGCATGTATTGTAGAAATGTATTGATATTGTTTCATGAGTTTATGTTGTCTAATTGATAGTATTCCATGTGTTCATAATACTATGCCATTTTGCCATGCACTATTTTGCCTGTACTGTTAATGGTAATTGGTAAGTGTTAATCCCTACCACACTTAATTCCGAAGTAGTCTAGCTTATACTTCCAACACTATTATTTACAACGAATTTACATTTTGCATTTGTTTAGCCATTTTGTGCATGTACATGCGTGACTGTGCTGTTTATGCCTCATATTATCCCTATCAGCAATAGACACCCCAATTTAACGTAGGCCTATTTTCCAATACTTATGTTACGTTTTTTTGTTGTGGTCTTTCATAGCTCTGGGTAGTTAGGTAACATATCGGCCAATTATATACCTGCATAGAAGTTATAATCGCTTACATAGTTATTATCGGTCACGTTAAGTTGAGTTTGGTAATATAGTTGGTACTGGCTGCGTTAAGTTAGTATTGGCTACACAGTTAGTGTTGGTTATATGGCTGGTATCGATATTACTTAGTTGCCATCGATAGTGTCAAGGTAATCCGTGTCAGTATTTTGGTCAAGTTGAGTAACTTAACATTTATACTTCACATCGCATATAGCCGCTCATTGACAGTGTCGTATACTTTCTTTGAACACAAGTGATCAGTAATTTCAGTGTTAGTTTGCCTGGATTATTCAGGCGTTGTCATAATGTCAGAACAGGATGGCCTTACCGAGGAGGAAGCTCAGAATCTATTATCTTCATTCCGGAAACTCAAACTTCATCCCAAGGCTGATACACCAGAGGACTTATTGCAATGGATGTCTCAAGTTGGTAAACCTAAGCAGGAACATGACGATACACCTGATACTAGGAATCCTTCCTCCGTCACATCGGTCACTCTGGCTCATGCACCACAGCTTCCGTACTTCTCCGGGGATAGGAAGGGGGATGCAGATTTTGACCAGTGGAAACACGAGTATACATGGATGGTAGAACGGTACTCGACTAAGGTTGTCTCCGAGGCTGTTAGACGGTCACTCCGCGGTAAAGCTGCTAGGGTAGCAATGCACGTAGACAAGAATGCTTCGTTAGATACACTCATCTCCAAACTGGATAGCGTTTTTGGGTATATTCACACAGAGCAGAATATTATGGCACAGTTCTA
Organism: Lepetodrilus schrolli; assembly: GCA_032361225.1. Lineage (NCBI taxonomy): Eukaryota > Metazoa > Mollusca > Gastropoda > Lepetellida > Lepetodrilidae > Lepetodrilus > Lepetodrilus schrolli. Next base: position 19,809 of record JAUTBT010047492.1, on the reverse strand, counting down.
CACGGCTAAGCAAGGACCCGATGAAAGTGTGGCTGAGTGGTCATGTCGTCTAGAGGACATTATTGTTCAAGGTGTAACACTAGGTAAAGTACAACCTGAACAGACTGAGGAAATGCTGCGTAACTCACTATGGGCCGGACTTCGACCTGAGTTGAAGGACCTTACTAGTCATAGATATGAGCAGGGTGGATCTCTAGATAGTTTCCGTAAATATCTACGCCAGGTTGAAGCGGAGTTAGAACAGAGGATTGGTAGTAGGACTAAGGGACGTGTGGCAAGTATGGTTGGTGCCGAACAGCAGAACTCTGAACTACAGGAGATCAAGGGGATGTTGAAGTCCATGTCAGCCGAAATATTAGCACTCAAGAAACAGAGTAAGGATGCAGGATTAGATCAACACGATGAAGGTCAACACGGTCAAGGACGAGGACAGCCAGGTCAAGGTAGACCATGGACACGCCCACCTAGACGTGGAAGTCGCCCGTATGGACGCCCATATGGACGTGGGAATAACGGGTCACAGACATTCGACACCCCAGTCTGCTACAGATGTGGACAACCTGGACACATCAAGAGAGGTTGTAGAGCTAGGTTAGAAGAGGATACCACGGTACCTTTAAACTACAACGGGCCCATGGGGAGGGGCGGCCCGTGGGTCTAGCTAATGCGCAACACAGCAACAGTCGCCAGATACAGACAGCTGAGTTGGTGGGAAAGCCCAATGAAAGTGACATTTCTATTAATGGAATCAAACTTAGAGCATTGTTGGATACAGGGGCAACCATTTCTACAATTGCTGAAACATTTCACAAAAATAACTTTCCTGAGGTCCCTATTGAGCCACTCAAACATATACTCAACGTAGAATGTGCCGATGGAGAACTTCTACAATATAGAGGGTTTATAGTTGTCGATCTACAAGGGGTAGGAAGTACTTCAGCTTCAGTTAGATGTTTACTTCTTGTCATACCAGATAACCTCTACAACCAGTCCGTTCCCGTTATTCTTGGAACCAATGTTCTTGAAATCTACATGAAGTTATGCAAGGATAGATATGGGGAAAAGTATCTCCAGGACGCTCAGTTGCACATTTCTTGGTATCTTGCGTTCCGTAGCATCAAAATTCAAGAGAAAGAATTGATTAAGAACAACTACTCTATTGGGAAAGTTAGAAGTTCTGAACCCGATCGAAAGATTATCCCAGCAAATAGCGCAGTAGTGATTCGTGGTCAGATTGATAAACCTTTGCCTTATAGATCTACATATGCAATCGTTCAGTCTACTTATGGATCCATCATCCCAGATGACCTGGACATTGTACCTACACTAGTCTCTTATGATGGTACTGGACAGAAACTATATGTTGACGTACATCTTTCGAACCTGACAACACGTAGCATATCTATTCCTAGTCGGTCTTTGTTATGTGAACTTCAAGTTGTTTGTAAGGAGGATTCCCCAGGTATCCCTAGTTCCACTTTGACAAATGGTTCTTCGGTGCTGGACCTTATGGACTTCAAGGATACTGACATGTCAGAGAATGAACTCAATCAGGGCAAACAGGTTATTTCCAAATACTTAGATATATTTTCTACCGGAGATACCGATGTTGGACATACTGACTTAGTAGAACACAAGATAGAACTGATGGATGGCACGCCATTCAAGCAACGATATCGTCGTGTGCCTCCTGCCATGTATCAGGAAGTGAAGGATCACCTACAGGATCTGTTGTCAAGTGGTGTTATCAGGCATTCACACTCTCCATGGTCATCCAATGTTGTACTTGTACGTAAGAAGTCAGGGAAACTTAGGCTATGTGTAGATTTTAGACAATTGAACCAACGTACGATTCGTGATAATTATGCAATTCCCAGGATAGAAGAGATGTTTGAGGCTCTAGCAGGATCTAAATATTACAGCATACTAGATATGAAGAGTGGTTATCACCAAGTTGCGATAGAAGAACTGCACAAAGAACGAACAGCGTTCACGGTTGGGCCGTTAGGATTTTATGAATTCAATCGTATGCCCTTTGGACTTTGTAACAGCCCTGCGACCTACCAGAGACTGATGAACGAATGCTATGAAGGTCTCCATCTCAAGATATGTCTTATCTACCTAGATGACATCATCGTATATTCTAAGACCATTGAAGAACACATTGATAGGTTAGAACAAGTTTTCCAGAGAACCAGGGAAGCCAACCTGAAGCTATGTCCAGATAAGTGTTCTTACTTTAAGAAGGAAATCAAGTTTCTTGGTCATGTAGTGTCTGAGGAGGGAATAGCGACGGACCCAGAGAAGGTAGATAAAATCTCTAACTGGCCTAGACCCACAAATCCATCTGAAGTAAGACAATTCCTTGGGTTCGCAGGTTACTATAGGAAGTTCGTGAAAGATTTTGCTAAGGTCGCTAAGCCACTGTCTTCACTTATGCACCATGGGAAAGACGCGAAGTCCAAGAAGAAAAGGAATTCGGATCAGCCTTGGATCTGGGGAAGTGACCAAGAACAAGCATTTGCTACACTGAAGACTCTCCTTGCTTCACCACCCATCCTAGCCTATCCCAACTATGGAACACCATTCGAACTTCACACTGATGCCAGCGGACGAGGTCTAGGTGCAGTCCTATATCAGGAACAGGACGGCGTCAAACGAGTCATTAGTTATGCAAGTAGAGGACTTAGCAAATCAGAGACCAACTATTCAGCACATCGATTAGAATTCCTTGCATTGAAATGGGCAGTTTGTGAAAAGTTCCACGATTACCTGTATGGGGCAAGATTTACAGTACTAACAGACAACAATCCATTAACCTATGTCCTTACCAGTGCCAAGTTAGATGCCACAGGTCATCGATGGTTAGCAGCCCTGTCAGCGTACGATTTTGATATTCACTACAGACCAGGAATGCAGAATATCGATGCAGACACCTTATCAAGACTCCCTCAACAAGAACATGAAACAGGCCCAGAACAACTTTCCGTGGATTCGGTAAAGGCTATCTGTGGAGTCATTCATGCTCAGCCCTATGTGGAGTCCCTATGTATGTCTGCGTCGACGATGGATCAGGAATTACAGAACACAGGCCAGGACCTACGAGGAATGACCGATCGAGACTGGCGAATGGCACAAGCTGAGGATGATACCTTACGGCCGTGGATACAGATGGTACGTGCCAAGAGGAGACCTCAAAGACAAGACTATCCGCATACTCGCGCAGACACAGCATTACATCGGTCTTTCAACAACTTAGTAATCGAACGGGGAATACTACATCGCCAGATCAAGACAGACGGAGAGACGAAGAACCAACTCGTTCTACCATCAAGTCTGATTCCGGATGTATTGCGAGGAATCCATGATGATATCGGACACCCAGGACGTGACCGGACATTATCTCTCCTTCGCGATAGATTCTACTGGCCAGGCATGCAAACAGATGTGGAAAGCTGGATCCGGAATTGCAACAGATGTCTGAGAAGGAAGACGCCAACCAATGCACGTGCTCCCCTCGTGAGTATCACCAGTAGCCAACCTTTGGAGTTAGTATGCATGGATTTCTTGACATTGGAAACCTCTAAGGGTGGGTATCAACATCTTCTTGTCATAACTGACCATTTCACAAGATTTGCTCAGGCCATACCAACACGAAACACTACAGCTAAGACCACTGCCGAAGCCTTCTATAACAACTTTGTCATGTATTATGGTATGCCAATGCGGATTCACAGTGACCAAGGAGCAAACTTTGAAAGTCGTTTGATGAAGGAACTGTGTACCACCTTAGGAATAGCCAAGTCAAGAACCACGCCATATCATCCGATGGGGAATGGCATGTGTGAGCGATTCAACCGCACATTGCTCGACATGCTTGGTACCCTCCAGCCACAACAGAAACAGGATTGGAAAACATATGTCGGACCCTTAGTGCACGCCTACAACGCCACTAGACACGAATCGACGGGCTACTCCCCACACTATCTTATGTTCGGAAGAGAACCTCGCCTACCGATTGATCTTGCGTTTGGGGTAGAGACCAACAGGGACAAACAGACCTTAACATCGTATACCGGAGCCATGAGGAAACGACTGGAACAGTCGTACAAGATCGCCACACAAGCCTCCAAGACAGCACAAGGTCACCAGAAATCAGGATATGATCTGAAGGTCAGAGGTGCAGTAATCCTGCCGGGTGAGCGAGTCTTGGTCAAGATCCTAGCACATGAGGGAAAGCACAAGCTCTCAGACAGATGGGAAGAAGAACCATACATAGTACTTTCCCAGCCAAACCTGGGCATACCAGTGTTTGTAATACAGAAGGAAAATGGAGAAGGCAGAAAACGGACCATACACAGAAACCATCTTCTGCCCATAGGATCTTTATCTAGGACAGACGCCACAGAACCAGTAATACGACCTATCCCAAGACAACGAAGAACAAGAACAAGACATGTATCACCAGATCAGGAGGAAGCACCAGATCAGGAGTCGATTACAACAGAGGTAATGTTAGTGGAACTTCCGACAGTGGCTGATGACTCTACAGTTACCAGCTCAGCACATGTGGAAGGAGACCCTACCTCACAGTCGGAGAGTGACGACTCTACGACTGTAGAGGTAGAGAGCACGGCTTCTGGTGGTGACGGCCACACACAAGAGGACGAAGATGATGTCCGAAGTACAGAAGCTGATGCTGGCAGTGACTCCGAAGAAAACGCGCATGACTTTTCCAGAGAAGGATCTACTTCATATAGTTCCAACATCTATAGTTTCAAGGTCAGTAGATAGACATAGCGTAATATATCTATTGTAGTTAACGTGGTTTAACATAATGGCCTTATTATTTATTGTTCGGCATATGGATGAATGTGTACAAAGTATGAATGAACAAATCATTTATATACATAGTATAATGTAGCACACGTTGTGTCATTAATATAATTTACCATGCATTGTATTGTTAAACATGAAATACATTACTGTTTAAAGTAAGCCAAGGCCATGCCAAAGCTTTTAATAATTGTTGTGTACATATGTATAGGAACGCAGTCGTGTGTATAAATACTATATCGTATATTAAGTTCTATGTGTATGTGTGTATGCGTGCGTGCGTGTGTGTGCGCGTGTGCGCGCGTGTGCGTGTGTGCTTGTGCGTCTACAAGATTTAGGTATGTTGTATTTTATTTGTGTTACTTATCTTTTAATTCATTTGTTAATACAGATCCATAATCATACCAGAGACTATAAACACCAGTGCTACTACAATTAATGATAGGCTATTACTTAGATGTAAAATTACCACATAAGCACATTAATGTTGCATTCTGACATTAATGTTGCATTCTGATATTGTCAGCAAAGTGTTATTGCCTATCTGGTGCCATGTGTAATGAGATCAAATTCTCATCGGCTGTCTGCTTTTCGTCGAAAATGCTTCTCATCGTTGAATATGTGGTTTTCATAATTGATGTGGTCTTCCACAAAAGGTTTCACATGAACAATAATTGTGAAAACCCCTCAAGAACCCCTTATGGCTATTTTTAGCTCGTCTGGCGTCACCACAGAACATCCGGGCATTTCGAATGCATTACACTGGTTAATACAATAGTTGAACCTTACTGCGAAACGAAATCATTAGTTATACGCAGATATTTAAAATTAATACACAGTTTTTTTTATTTAAAAGAATATATTCTATTGTTTGAAATGGATATTGTTTATAATAGCTAAAAGGTGATTAAATATGTAGTATATTATCAAGATATTTTGTATTATATGATGTTATTGTTCATTAATGGATCCCAGTTTTTATATCATCTAGCTGTTCTCATAAATGGCGCCCGGGAAGGAGTCTATGCAAATTTATTGAGAACATTTCATCACTGGAACCGCTATCTGGACGTTCGTTCCAGACGACATGCAATAGATATTGTATGGGAAGGGCCAGTTGATATGTTGCATTTATTCTGGAATGCAATTTCACTATCGATCTCGCGTACATCGTGATACAAGGTGCCCGTCACTTCTTTACTAGTAAAGTTGTGGAAATCTCAAAATGAACTCCCGTGCCAAAAATGCAACACATTACTTCAAAATAACGTATAGCAGTTACAAACAATACACTAATAACAACTGTCCCTGTCTATGAAAACAATGCAACTATTTTAGATCCATTATTAATTTTATAGTGATGAACAGCCAGAATGAAGCCATTAATAAAGTTAACCATATTTTGATGTGATCTACTGAGAATTGCATTATGTATACTTTATATATTGATTATCTTTTATTATTTAATTACATGCATTAATGGTTGTAAGTGCATCTTAATCAGTACTACCAGTTGAACACGAATAGGGCTTTAATTAGATGTGTTTAGTACTAGTATTATTAGACAATGAGATTAATTCAATTGATTTATATAATTCCATACCAATTAACCAGTTTTAACTTGTCCAAGCCCTTGTCCTATGTCCAGTAGCATTTACCCATAATTAAACTTTATGCATTTTCACATCAATGAGTTTGACAAATGAAAAGCTGTATAATACTACATAATACTAGTAAATGTATTTTAGAAGTGTCTAATGGTAGACTACTGCTCATTGCTCTGCACTTTATATTTTTAGTTTTGCATTGAACTGTAACTGTATTTACTACAGCATAACTAATAAATAGTATACAAATGACTAATGCACATTTATAGTAAAATCATCTGTTGCATCAATAATGAGTGTGAACTGTATGGTGAACACAGAAACTTCTTGAAGTACAGTTTGTATATTATCACGTCATGCACAACATATCTAGACGGTATAACTGCAGTGATTTTTCAGCTGCAGTATAAGTTCTGGGTTTGAACTCTGATTCTACATTGGAAGAGGTTCTATAATGAGAGATGAGGTTACAGTGTTTGTACTGTTATAGGTGGTTGTCTCCCTTGTACCAGCATTGGTCGTGACTCATGAAAATTGTTATAACAGATAGTTGTTGAAGGCTGTACCCCAACCACAAGCAGATTGCATTGATATTATTAATTAATGTAGAACATTTAGCAAAAACCACACGTCACTTGCATATTGTTAATACTGTATTGATAGTTTCACGCACAGATAACGATTAAAATATTCTGTAAATCTGCAGAATTCTGTGTTTAAAACTAGAACTGAAAAAAAAGAGTTTTAGGACTGAAACAGACACCAAATTATTTTTATGCTGGAAATTGATTTCATCATATTTAATAAAAGTTTTATGTTTATTTTATTATTTATTTATTTTGTGAATGTCTTTTTCCAGAATAATTCACTGATTTGTTTATCGTGGGATGGAAACCTGTTATGTTAATATGCAAAATCTACAAAATAGATGTAGACCAAGGATGTAAACAATACAAGCATCCCAACATCCCAAAGAGATGGTTGGGATTCTAAACATTGGATTTGTAATCCGACACATATATGAACATGTTTGTTAGTGTATAATACTTATAGTAATTGTTACATGTACATCTTTTCAGGTTCACTAATGCCGCCTTGATCTAATCCTGCGGAGATTTGACATATTTGGAAATCCAATATGTCAACGACTGACGCGGTCATATCCGCATCTGTACCAGCCGAACCAAACGATGGCCAGGTTACTGAGGCCACCAATGAGAATCATTCGTCTTCAGATAGGCTCTCTGAAGGGTTACCTTCCCCTGGTAAGTGAAACATGTTCACATCTGTGCAGTGATGGAGTTACTGAATATGTTGAGAAGTATTTCTGCAGGAATCTCTTAGTCGTAACCAATATGCAATGATGAAATATTTAACAATGCAATCGTTACATAGGCATTGGAAGAAATCATGTTAGTGCTACATTTGTATCGTGGTTATATGTTATATTTAGGCCAGTAATCAAGCATTAACCTTCTGTCTGCTGGTGGATTTCAGAGATGCCTTATATCACTAAAGGCAATTAAGTAGGCATTGAAACAGAATCCACCCAACATACTATTTGAACAAGTTTATCTGGGAATTTTGTTAGATTGCATCCCACCAAGAATACTGTCTACCTTTTAAAATATCATTAAATGTAATTTATCAAAATAAAAGCATTAGCCAAATCGGTCAACCTTTATTACATTTAGCATTATAACATGTGATTATTTAATGATCGATATTTCATCTACAAATGGATGAAAGATTCCCACAGCAATGTTAAGCATTAAATAAATAAATAACTTACAAATAGCTGTGTACTGGTGAAATATTCATCCTGCAACTTTAGACACTAGGCATGTATGTGAAAAACAATTAAATATGGTACCAAGTGAGCTACAGTACCCTGTGCTTGTGACCTCCAGTGACACCAGGGTCTCCAGATCCAGTCCATGATCTGCCCGTTGAACTGCTGCAGGCTGGGTGGAGGAAATTCTGGAGCAAGCGTGAGACTCGTCCATACTTCTTCAACAAAGTCACCAATCAGTCTCTCTGGGAGATGCCTCCTCTTCCTTCACAGGTGGTTATTAATAGAAACTTAATAGAGAAGACATTTTGAAATTTGTATGAATTTTAATGGCCTATCAGTGTTTTTAGTTGAATATATTACCTGTTCACAGTGGCATTTCACTCATAATAATCATGATAACTTACAATTAGGATTTCAAAATAATAATGTCATTTATGAAATATGGCAGAAAAATTAAATAAACAGGGCTGAGTTTTCAATTTATTGTAAAATTGACACAGTATGAATGTAAATATTATGCCCTTCTTATGTGGGGAGGTTACTGATTTATTGTATTGTTATGTAGGGTTTCCCCCCATGTTTCATTTGAATGGGAGCATCAATACTTTAAGCATGATTAAAAAAAACTGGCATTCCTTAGCAAATTAGCAAATGTGGAATATATATGATATATGTTACATCTACATGTTAAAATTTCATTCATGTATGGGTGAAATATTCCCACTGCAACATAAAGCACTAATCAATATAAATTCTGCCATCAGGCGCTGCCACCCGATCATGTAACCGACCCGCTGGGCATCAGTAGTCCAGGAGGAAGCCCAGCGTCCTCGCCCATCCCCAGCTCCAACGACCTTCGTCTCAGTCGGCCCAGCATCGATATCCCACCGTCATCAATCGTCTTGAAGAGACAGTCGAGCTCAGACTTTGACATTGGCAGCCCGTCCAAGAGGCCAGCCTTTAACTACAGGTAAGGGGGGGATTTTATGTACACTTCCAAAGACTGGTATGATTTTATGTACACTTCCATGGACTTCTGGCATGATTTTATGTACACAGGTATTATTTTCTGGTATAGATCAAGCAGCATGTGTTATTGGCTGAAGTACTATACATGTTATTGGCTGAATACTATTATTTGCTGAAGTACTGTTTAACAACAGTACTTCAGCAAATAATAGTATGGCTGAAGTACTTGATTCATTGTTGGCAGGGATTGAGACTTGCATTTAAGACCCACTCACCCAAATAATCTTTCCTTCATGAATTTTCTACTAGTACTAGGCTATTAGTCGCGTAAAGGTGAAATATTCCCACTGCAACACAAAGCACTAGGCTTTATGATATCTTTAACATTGTGAGAAGTGTCTCGTATTAATGGACTAGTGTTACAATCACTGACTGTTACTATATATAATATACCCAAAATAATTTTTAATTTTGTGTAAATAATATTTTAACAAATAATATTTATTATGTATTTGGCCATTTCATAGTCTTTCTCATTCTCATTTTTTAAGATGTATTTGGTTTGGTTGCAGCCCATACTGGAACTTTGACATCCCCACCAATGTGATATTCAACGAGCGACCCCCATCAATCTCTCCAGCCCCAGTCCCCGACATTGAAATCCTGCGCTCACAGCTGGTCATTAAGCTCAGACATGTGTACCAGGAGCTGTGCAACTCCAGGGAAGGTAAGGATGGTGATTTTAATAATAGTAACAGTATCAATCAATTTAGCAGTCAATCCACCTGTTCCCCAATTCCTCAATCGTCGCGACGTAAAACAATAACTCAATCGCTCCTCTTCATCTTCCTCCGGTGCAGGCATAGACGCGCCAGTGGAGTCGTTCAACCGCTGGCTGCTGGAGCGGATGGTCGTGGACACGGGGACCGACCCCATGCTGCCGTCCAAGTGCACCCCCGAGGTGTCGCAGTCCATGTACCGCGAGATCATGAATGACATCCCTGTCAAGCTGATCAAGCCCAAGTACACAGGTGACGCCAGGAAACAGCTGTTCAAGTACGCAGAGGCCGCCAAGAAGATGATAGAATCCAGGTACTGAGAGGAGCGGTAGCACCTGTTATTTTTTTGGACGGGTAGTAGCACAATGGTAGAGTATTGGACTTCTGAGCACAATGGTAGAGTATTGGACTTCTGAGCACAATGGTAGAGTATTGGACTTCTGAGCCAAAGGTTCCAGAGTAACTCATGTTGTTTCAAGTGGAGATGAGCAATGTTTAATTGCGTACCGTTTGTTGTTTGAAAGGACTAACCATATATTATGGTGTTTTTAAAAGGAGTTCCAGTGAATTAGTTAATGTTTTGCAATGATGTATTGAATGATCCAAATTTTTCAGGGGTGCAATTCCTGAAAGCCGTAAAATTGTCAAGTGGAACGTGGAAGATACGTTCTTGTGGCTGAGGAAGCAGCAGAACACAACATACGACGACTATTTAGTGAGTCTTTGACTGTCATTCCGATTAGGATGAGTTATGAAAGAAATCATACAAAATTGTATCAATACGCACACTTAGTATGCCATGTATATCGCAATTTTATTGTTGCTCACATATTTGTAAATAAAATAACACATCCGTTATCAGATCTCTTGTGAGATTGCTATATTCACTGAAATACACTATCAAAACAGCATAAAATCTAGACTGAAGTAAAAACATAATTGTTTGTTAATATGTTGAGATAGATTTACTCTAGCAAAACAGCATAAAATCTGAACTAAACTACAAGCATAATTTTGTTTTAATATGTTGATAGGTATATTTTTATAATTGCAATCATTATAATAAGCCAGCTCAGAGTTTCCAAGACCAACAGAATCCACATACGTTTGTCAAAGGTGAAAGCACACGAACAACCACTGTAGTGCTAATAATCCATGTTTATCATCTATTATGTGTTGTGTGTTTGTTAAAACCACTGTGGTGGTTGTGATAAGCATTATAATAGCATTATACTATACTATTATGTGCTTTCACCTTTGACACACATGCATATTCTTCATGTATTCGAAACTCCTAACTGGCTTATTGCAAAGTATAAACATTTATTTATGGCTTTTCGCAAACATGTTGTTGATTGACCTTTATACCCCACAGGAACGCCTTGCTCATTTAAAGCGGCAATGCCAGCCTCATTTGACGGAAGCCGTGAAAGGTTCAGTGGAGGGCATCTGTACCAAAATATACAACATGTCCTGCGAGGCTGTCAAGAAAATCCACGAGAAGCACTGGGAATTTCTGAACGAAAACAGCATACTCGGTACGTCTGAAACTGTAGCATGATACAAGAGAAAGATTTGGACATCCAGTGCTCTGATCACTGTTACTGATTAGGAAACATCAAGCATCCTATTACCAGCATCAGGGGAACAGTTGTGACATCCAAAATCTATTTCTCTGATTTGGGAGAAATACTTTCACATTGATACAGATAGATAATAATAGCAGATGTAATTCTCAGTGACTCGATATGAGCTTTGCATATGTGGCTGTTAAAAGGATTGACACCAAAGCCAATCAAACTTGTTTACATGTGCGCTCCTATACACATGATACATAGAAACAAAGACAACAAACTGCAGAATATATTTTATGGCACCAGTCACAGTTCCCAATCACCAACCCACTTTGGCTTCCATTTTAACCACAGTAAAAAAAAAATGTTGACATAGGTAAAATAGTTACTCCTTGATATAAGGAATATGACAGTTCTGGTATTAATCCCGCATGTCGATTCATAATCGTTCAACATTACTTTCTATTTTCGTTCCAGAAAAGGAGCCGTTCCCCGAGTTACCGGTTCCACGGAGGGCACCGTGCTATTGTATCCAGATGGCCATCCCCTGTCCACGTGTCGGACCCATTGAGCACCACTCGGAGAACGACATGACAACCATCAGATACAAGGGAGAGGCTCTTAAGCTGAATACCTCACACTTACACAAGCTGGTGAGTCAGTTGGCTCGTGTGAGTGGTGCCTTCCAGTATATTGAGAAATGTAAAGTTGAACTGTTTTCATTAGAGGAGAAACATCAACAGGTTTGTGTTAACATAGTGGTGTAATTTGAAAACACAATCTGGCCCCGAAATTAAGAAACCTTTTCAAGTACGATTTCATGCTCAACTTATTGTTTATAAATCCCCATATAAAATTTTAGCTTGAGTGAAAAATTGTATTCAAAATGTTTCTTGATCTTGGGGCCCGTTTCATAGGAGAAAAATACTAGAAGTAACTGATGTTTTCAGGAGCAACTATACAAGTTGAATTGTCGGGATGATCCTAGATTCGACAACTTCCTGGGGCGAGTCTGGTGTTTGCTCAAAAGATACCAGGTATGTGTACAACCTAAAAGAGACACCAGCTTAGAAGTGTTCAAATTAAATGTAACGTCTCAGAAGTGTTCAAATTTATTGTAATGTCTTAGAAGTGTTCAAATTAAATGTAACGTCTCAGAAGTGTTCAAATTTAACGTAATGTCTTAGAAGTGTTCAAATTAGATACAACGTCTCGGAAGTGTTCAAATTTAACGTAATCTCAGAAGTGTTCAAATTTAACGTAATGTCTCAGAAGTATTCAAATTAACTGTAGCATTTCAGAAGTGTTCAACGTAATGTCCCAGAAGTGTTCAAATTAGATGTAACGTCTCGGAAGTGTTCAAATTTAACGTAATCTCAGAAGTGTTCAAATTAACTGTAGTGTCTCATAAGTGTTCAAATTTAACGTAATGTCTCAGAAGTATTCAAATTTAACGTAATCTCAGAAATGTTCAAATTAAATGTAGCGTCCCATTAGTGTTCCAATTTAACGTAATGTCTCATAAGTGTTCAAATTAAGAGTTAAAAAAGTCAATTTTCTTTCCAGACAAGCTTCAGCTCTTCGGAACATTTATGTACAATTTTCATTCCAGACGTGTTTTGGCACACATGCACAAGAAGGCTCCTGTCTTCAAGGTGCTCTTCCAGTGACAGTCTTCGAGTGTCTGAATCGTGTGTTCGGGGTCACGTTTGAGTGCTTCGCTTCCCCACTGAACTGCTACTTCCGTCAATACTGTTCTGCTTTTCATGATACAGACGGATACTTTGGCTCAAGGGGGTAGGTAACACATTACCCGAGGATTTGTTAAACTCACTATGCTCAACACATGAAATATTGGTTTCTTGGCATTATTTAAGTATTACAGTATTCATTGAGAAGAAACACATTTTATTTAATTCGCATATTGATTTATTATCGTTATTCATAGATGAATAATTCTCGGAGCGATTTTGAACGATTCATTCGATCATTAATATTATAACCATTAAAATGCAAAATGAATGTTAATCATTTGAAAATATTTGCTAGGAAAAGATTCTGAGGCAGGTTTGTCTTAGTATATGACTAACAACTATTTAGATCCACTTATTAAATATATTTTCAGTCCTGTTTTGAAGTTTTACCCACTCAGTGGCTCATTTGAAGCCAATCCACCGTTTAGCGAAGAACTAATGGAAGCTATGGTTGATCACTTTGAGGTACAGTATTTTTGCCTTAAATGTCTACCTCTAAGCAATTTTATGGGTTAAAAATGCATGGTTTTATGACTATTGCAACCATGTTTCTTGATTCATTAAAAAATATATATATAAGTGAATCCTGAAAGTTAAATTGTCAATTATCAAAAGAACCTGCGAAAACCAATTATTTACAACAATATGAGTAATAATGATAGTGTTAAACATGTACATTTTTTCTTGACGTTATTTACACTTAGAGAAGTTAATTCATGGACTATAGCTCTTATATAAATTTGACAGAATCTGCTTTCCGAGTCTCAAGAGCCACTGTCTTTTGCCGTGTTCATCCCAGAGTGGAGAGACCCGCCCACTGAGGCCCTTATGAGGTTGGAATCGAGCCGGTAAAGTTCACAGACATTCTATCAATGACTGACATAGCTTTTTCTTCTTCTTTTTTTTGTTCAGTCGGCAGGATAACACATTGGTATCTCATTTGACTACAATCCGTAATATATTGGGGTTTGAATCCTGTCGTGACTGCTCCACCTGCAGAGATTGATATTATACATTATCAGTGTACAGTTGTCTCCCTTGGTTCAAGTGCACCATCCATTTTTTCAAATATTTTTTCCAGTCTCTTGCTGTTCAGTGAAATTTCCTCGGACCTAAATGAATTTCCATATGGTGTAGGTGTAATGCAGTGGAAAACTACAACAATCTCGCTAATTGAGGTGCATAAGCCAAAGGGAATGGGAATCAAACGACAAAAACAGAGGGAGATATGTGAATACTACAAAAATTTATGAAAGAGTTTTCATTGTTTCAGATTCAGGCGGCGGCAGATTGTGTTTCCGCCCTTTGAACACCAATATCGAGACGGGTTTCAGCATATATGTCCGAAGTAAGTTGAATTTATTGTTCATAGTCTCCCTTTGGGATTGATACAGATGTACACAAACATTATCTTGATGGCCTCATTTCCCAGCATTTAGTAGCAAGTTACCTTTCTCTTTCATAACCAAGCTGTACTGCAACATTCAGCGCCATGATATAAATAAAATAATCTTGAAAGCGGCTCTAAACCCCAATTATTATTTTTTAAGTTCACAGAAAATGATTTCATTATGGGGTTTTTTTTATGCAAAGAAAATGATCATTTGTGATTGTGTTATCAATCAATGTCATCATCTCGTCTTTTTCAGACAAGACATGAACTTTAAGTCTGCTCATGGTACCGTGGTGATATTCCTGCAGAACAATGCTGGATATGCAAAATGGGGTCCTACCCCAGAACGAGTGCAAGAGTTGATGTTGGCATCAAAGCCGCGAGATCCCCCATGATCTCCACGGAAATGGCGATGAATCATGTGTCAAGTTTTTGAACACTGAATTTAGGTTTATCGACAAAATGTGGACACAGCATAAAATTGTGTGGACAGGTTCAAAATCATCATCTTTGTTCATCTCCGACACATCTCTACAAGTGATTATGTAAGAGAGAACAGCTGTACATAATTGAGACAATATGAAGGCCTCGTTGACATATGTCTTCTATTAATATATTGACATATTTAAAAATATGTTTACCCTTGAAAGGCATCGTACATCATCTTCAGAATCAACAATATCATAGTCGTCATCATCAATGTCATCATCATTGTCATCATCATTGTCATCATCATCGTCATCATCATCGTCATCATCATCGTCATTAGCATCGTCTTCAGTATAAATACTATTCTCCGCCCTATGGATCTGTGTCATCACGTTTTTTACCTTCACAGAAGCATACCGTAATCATGTTATTGTAAATTTGTAAGTGGATTTCTTTTGCACATATATTTTTTTAAGCAGTTTCATATAGAATTTGTTCACTTTTAGCATGTTTAGTGTGGTTTGTCCATCATTTGTTTGCTGCATAATTATCCAGTGTCTTACTATTTTAGAATTATGCCATGGTTTAAGTGCAATATTGTATAGGGAGGTCAACATGTTATGTAAATTTCCTGAGATATTTTTCATAGTGGAAATTTGATTGTTGAATATTTGATCTTTGACAATTCTTAATATGAATTAAATCCAGCCCACAGTTATATCTGTTTGAACTATTTTTGTATGGAAACTAGAATTTCTTGTGTATGTACAGCTAGTACAACATTTGTAATGTGATTTCCGTACTTTTTATAGCAAGATTAGGATATTTTGTTATAATAGCCATACATCTCGAACTAAACAATTTTCCATTAAAGTCTCAACTTCCAAAACGGGTATGAAAGGAGTTATAGCATTTTTTTCCAGTTGTGATTTGTAACATGACACGTTGCTAGCACTACAAGACCAATAGTCCGGCATGTAGCTGCCCTTACACAGATACACATCAATTTCCTAGTTCATTTAACTTTTTTAATACATTTACAGTACTGGCGGATCCACATTAACATACCCCTAGCTACTCTCCTGATGGTAGATGCAAGAAACTCAATTATCCAACTATTATAATACAATGTTGTGGGTATCAGTGAGACTTTGTGGGAAAGACCTCTGTCCTTACATTAATGTCGAAAATGCTAACCTTGACAACTATTCAGAGGTATTTATTTACGATCAAAATTTGCTTAGAACAAGATGTCAAGCTTGGTTAAAATGACACCCTTTTAACAGGGCTACGTTCAGGCTGCACTTCAAAGTGCTATGTATGGCTACAGTGGCTGTTTAGCTAATCTAAAGGTTGCACTACATAGTACTATGTCGTGGTACATCCACTAAAGGCTTGGGCCCTGTAGTGTTTTGAATGAAAATCCAAAGCACGACAGTTAATGTGCTAATTTGCTTCAGACACGTTCAGTCAACCGATATCTTTGTAGAATAGTAGTGGAATGTATGAAAATGTAGTGTAATGTAATTGAAGCCTGAACTCGGCCTGTACTTTAGCATAGAACATGCTACTAGCTTGACAGCTGTTCAGAGGATTGGACTTTCTATCAAAGTGTGTATAGAACAAGATGTAGAGCTTGGTATCATTAGAGTTGTAGAGAATTTAAACCCCATGTAATCAGGACCATCCCTAGGTCGTACTTGTAGTCATTCTTGCATTGAAGTTAGTTTCTATCATAGGCACAGCAGCTGCCAAAAATCCCCTAGGCATCTGTGATAATATTGCAGACTAATCAATATAGCATTCAAACTTTTAAGATTTTTATATTATATAGGTTGGTTGGTTTTGGGTTGGTTTGTTATTTTAGTAATGATCTTCCGTTTCATTTTATTTTAGAATTTATGCAATCTAATTTTTAATCTGAAAGAATAAGAAAAGCTAAGTATATTGTATGACAATATCTTCAAGACAGTACAATTATTATGTGTTTCAAATAAACGTAAAATTGTGGCTAGAATCTTTTACATGAATTGTAATTGTTGCATTAGGCCATTTTTCATATATTCTCACAGAAGAAAAAAAGATGATAAAATGTTGTGGAAAAGTGCCTACCGCTACTATATACTTTATTATTGAATGCCATTTGTTTTTTTTGTGAATGAGTCTTCCTATTGTTATGTGGGAGGCTGTCTGATTGTGTTATTTCATTGTCAGTGTCGAGTATTGTGAAGATGTTAATCTCGGTGCATTGAATCATGTGGTTTGTGTTTGAGGCAACGTTGAAACTAGAGTTGGCATCAGCTGCCATCTTGAAAGATATTTCTCGTCAATCGCGTTCCCAAGAATAGGCCCCCAGATCCATCGCATACAAGGTCTAAATGTGGGAATATTTTACTAGTCTCGGGTCTTCATCACAGATAGCTGAAAAGTTGTTGCAAGTGGCATTAAACAGTTTGTTCATTGTCTCAAGGTCAAGGTTGTGGTATGTTAACAGACAAGATTTATTTTGCTCAGAAACTGTTGAATCTCATGAGGCATAATGAGTGTATTCTCTACTTGTGGAAAGTTCGGAATATAAAGATAATCTTAGTGTTTGACTCTTGCGTTTTCGCAGAAATCAACAAAATAATTCAATTTAACCTTCAATGAGTTATTCTGAAAACATGAAACACAGCGCTATGTAATGTCAATCACAGAAAAGTGTATGAAATGCTTGAGAAGAGTTCTGTGTATATTTCATGTTGACATATATATTGTTAACCAGTGTTATGCTTTGTACAGTTTAGAGGTTTATACACAGTTAGTTGATTGTCCATCATTGTTGATCAGCACACCCTCCTATGTTGGCATCAGCACAAGTTAACGTTCTAAAAGGCAGCAATATAGGCATCTGTTCATGTTTGTTCGTGTGTCATGTATTTATTAGCTGACCCAGTCCAACACTGAGTCAAATTGTATGATAGCAGAGACTCCAACTTGCGTTGTCATCCATTAAAACTACCCTATCTTGACTGAGGTATCCTAGGTCATTGCAAACCAAACTTGGCAACATTTACAGGGATGAGAATGTTCCACGGCTCCAGGATGGATGGATCTCGTAAACCTGATAAACCTTGGATGCCAGCTATTTCGGCTGAGAACAAATATATATTTTGCGTTCTCATCCCTGTATTTGACCAGGTTTCATAGCAGAGTTACAAGTTGCGCTGAATGTATTATTAATAAATTCCTAATTATTATTACTATTTGGGAATTCAGAAGTATTAAAAATGTACTATATCTGATATGAATTATCAAGATTTTGTTCTTTTTATTTCACCTGTACCATTTGTAAAGTTATACATAATGGATCTGAAAGTGGCAAGATATCTTTACAAGAGGTCAAAGGTCACTAATCACATTAAATAATGCATATTCTGATACACTCTTTTCCTGACAAGTATTAAAAAAAATATCTTTCTTTCCTAATTGATGACATCTACCTACTAGATACTAATCACTACTCATGTAATCATGATGTCACATTCCTCACAGAGGCATCCACACAAACTAGGCATCAACACAAACTAAACATCCACACAAACTAGGCATCCATACAAACTAAACATCCACACAAACCTGGCATCCACACAAACTAAACATCCACACAAACTAGGCATCCATACAAACTAAACATCCACAAACTAAACATCCACACAAACTAGGCATGCTCATTTCATGATGGTATAGTAAAATTATCTAATTGTATATTTAGACCAAGTCATATGTTGATACCTTTCCTTTGCATTGGCATCGTATACTTTTTTTTAGATTTATTTTTCATGTTGTTACCTTGTTAGTAATATTAGATTGTGTAGAAAAAAAATCTCACTCTGTTTCTTCATAAGGCATTCATGGTTCTGTACCAAACAGATGATTAATTAACCCGCAAGTAGAGTTTTTAACCAAACTATTATAGTTTAATGTTTTGTTTTCCCCAACGTAAATTATGAAGGTTGAGCATATAAACTCTATGAATGTATTCATGAACCATTATGTACATTTCCATTCGTATATATCGTTTCATATCATAACTTATACTTTCTCAATGCTGTTAAATCCTTACAACTTATCTATGTTGGACTATTAGTATATCCAATTAGATTAACAGTATTTATTATAGTGTAGGGTTTTTTTGTTTTTTTAAAAAATTCATTTCGAGATGTTAATATCTGTTGTACAACGATAAGAAAACTAGGTAAAATTGTTGGGTTTTTTTTTTATTTTTTCTATCCTGTTCAATTAATCTTTTTCCCCTGATGAGTGCTCCTTTATTAAACTACTTTGAGGCTGCAAACAATGGGACGTGCCAGACAGACGTTAATTTCGTTAATATAACCTGTGTATGCCAGGTATTTTGTCACTGTCGTATGAACATAGCCATAATATAAACTAGTATATTGTCAGGCCCGGACTGTGTGAAAATTCAACAAGCAAAAATGACAAGTCTCTAAAATGTCTGTTTTAACTATGTATGAGATACAGACTACAAATACTGTAAATCAGGAAATTAATGCGTCACTAATTTAATGCGACCTCAAGCATTTAGACAAATGCGACAACAATTAAATGCGATCGAGGCCTCTATTCATGTTTTTTTTCCGGACGTACCTTTCATTATTTTCCATAATGCG
>JAUTBT010047481.1:0-16332 GCA_032361225.1 Lepetodrilus schrolli | reverse complement strand
CGCAGAAACAGGATCTACGACGGCCAGGCAGCAGGTGTGGAGATCACAAACAACGCCACGGCCACTCTGGAGGAGAATAAGATCTTCAACAACAAGTTCGCAGGGCTTTGTCTGGCCAGCGGGGTTAACCCCAAACTTAAAGGTATGATTCATTTATTGCTTTACTTCCCTGTGGGAATGTGAAAACTTGTCGACATTTGTTAGTTTATCATTTATGCATGTTGCAAAGTCAGTAGAATGGTAACCAGCGCAGAAAACGTAATTAATGTTTCACTGTTAGATGCAGGTAAAAGATTTACTATACAGCCACAATTTTGATTGATCTAGCAGGGATAAGGTTAATTGTCAGAGCCTCAATAATTAATTAATTGTTCCCTGCCCTGAAAATGTAATTAATTGTTCCCTGCTCTGAAACGGTAAAAATGAATGAATTGTCACCCAAGCCACGAAAATATAATTGTATGTCCCCAATGCTAATCGGAAGATGGATCCTTAAATTCATTTCTGTCCATTTATCCTTGCTCTCTGTTGTTTTTTAGTGAGATATATTATGAACAAATGCACAGATTTTTTCTAAGATTGAATGTAGAGATTCTTTGTTAGTTTTTAAGTAATTTAATAAATTTAATGTCTTTTGACCCATAATATAGCATTGAACACTTTATATTTATCAAATTATTTTTATTATATTAAATGATAAGGACCATTGAAATTGTTTTTGTATCGCCTTAAAAATTACTTTCGTTGAACAATAGATTTTTTTTCTTCGTTCAGACAACATTATCAACAATAATCACAATATGGTGGAAGAAGCGATACGATCTGGCCAGTGTTTGTACAAGATTTCCAGTTACACCAGCTACACTATGCACGACTTCTATAGGTAAGTACCAAGATAGTATAGCAGTTATGGTTATTCTGGATCTGAAATCTAATAGTTATTATTATTAGAGGTGGGTAATAGCTCAATGGTAGAATGTTTGAACATCAGAGCCAAAGGCCTTGGTTCAAATCCCGTCCCAGTAGCCCGGCATCAATGTTCATGAAAGTTACCTTTCTGACGTGATATTGATAGGATGTGTTGTCTGTAGAGTGGTAATGCATGTATCATCCTTGGTCTGTCAGTACCAGCCGGTGATCGCAGGTTTACTGCAACATTCAGCCCTACGGATGTTGTGAGTTTCCACCTGCCATAAACTGACAAGCCGTGATATAAGTAAAAAAAATCTTGAAAGCCTCTGTAAACCCCATTTCCAAATATATAAATAATGGATGACCATCATTTTTCAAATGTCAAACATGAAATATCTACAATACCGAGTTTAAATTTGTTTATTATGTTTTATTTTCAGATGTCAAACCTGCAACACCACCGAAAACGACGCCATCTGCGTGAACTGCATCAAGATGTGTCACGCGGGACACGAGGTGGAGTTCGTGCGGCGCGACCGCTTCCTTTGTCACTGTGGTGCCGGCACCCAGACTGGTCAGTGCCAGCTGCTGGGGGAGCCCACCCAGGACACCGACACCCTTTACGATTCCGCCTACCCCGTTGAGTCCAGGACGCTGCGGGTCAACTGATGCTCTGGTGGGGGGTAGTTGGGGGCGGGTCCCCGAAATTGTGGTGAAAATTCAGCGAGCTGTCGATGCAGGCTTGATGTACCAAAGGATGTCTTTGAGGATAAAACTGAAGCAATGACGTTGTTTGTGGTGCAGTTTGCGAAGATATTTGGATGCTGGGGTGTTCACCAAGCAGGGAGTGGGTACTTGTTAGGATATGACATTGTGAATGCTGGATTTCTATTGCTGGAAAGAAAATCTTGATTTATATTGCTTAAAGAAAGTCTTGGAATTTATTATCCCCAGGGAGTCGAGACATAAAATGAGCACAGGGAAACCAGCGGAAGTAATTTTCACTTGGATGTCTCACAGGCCAAATTTGAAGCAAGAGAAATTTTGAAAGTGCTGTTTGCAAATTTTCTAGTACTTGTGGCTAACCGTTGACGTGAATAGTTACTGCAGGTGGACCTCACACAATAAGCAGACCGAGATATTGTCAGAGATGGTCACCGAGACATTGTGGGTGAAGCCACGGTGAAAGTCCCTGCAGACTAACATACCAACATAACAGTTGAGCACAGTTACTGCTACTGGAGAGCTTGTGTTGCGATAAGGAGAAAATCACAATCATCACATCAGAGTCTCTTCAACGACAGCACGAACCTAGTCGAGGACGTCAAGTCGTGAACTTCTCTGTGTATTTCTCTGAATGTATTCCTGCACAGTAAATGTCGACAACAAAGCATGTGCTCATTCACCGAACCAGCAGTAATGTGCAGTAATCATGGCGCCAGAGTTGGTAATTTGAGGCGCCAAAGTTGGGAACAGAAGTACCATCTTGAAGATGGGAAATGAATTTAATGTTTGCTGTGGTGTATTGTTCGCGACTTTACTCACCGACATGTACCCCACTTCAACTGATGTATGTGTGTACGTGTGTGTATGTGTGTGTGTGTGTGTGTGTGTGTGTGTGTTTAGTCGGAAGCTCAAAAACCTCCCTGGCTAAACGACCAGATACCATACAGACTTTGGGAGGACAAATACCATTTTTATATCAAAGCCAAAAATCGTATGCATCCGAATTGGTCAACCAAAGAGTTCATTTGTAAATACTAATACCATATTTATATATTGTGCTGATTTATCTATGTTCTAGGGCGAGTATACATATAATGTATACAGTCCATGTTTCTGCTGTTGTTTCTGTAAAATATTAATAACTGTTACCTCATATCTTCGTCACCAGTTGGCGACAGGGCAGAGCAGGACCGAGCGGGTGGGGAGAGGGTGTGGGGGTGGGGGTGGGGGCAGCAGGTGCAAAGCCAGGGGTGAAATAGAGCAGGGTATTGTTTCACAGAGCTCTCTTATCCACTATGAGACAATAGCATTCTCACAAGTGCTCAATCCCCATGTATAAGTGATCGCCATGAGAGCACTGTGGTTTAGTAGTAAACAAGGGAGATTTGTGAAACGATACCCTGCACCACCTTTTACTACGGTGGGTATGCAACATATTTGAATTTTGTGTGGGGTGGGGGTTGGAGTGGAAGGGAGGAGTGCAGTGTAGGGTTGCTACCATTGGCGTTATTGGGTCGTGCTGAACTAAACAGAAAAGCTGTTTATATATTACGACATGCGTTCTGGATCAGTTACCAATACCAAAGGGCTCGTGCTGTGGTCGGGGGGTGGGTGGGGTGGAAAAGGGGGGAAAGTTGTTAACATGGTTACTCCGTAAACATAATTGGTCATTGGTGTGTTAAAGTAAGGCTTGTTATGTTGTCAATATTATTTCTTTTATTGTATACACAGTTGTTGTCTGTTCACGTCATTATATGAATTGTCTCCATGTTGATTATTTAAAGGAGCAACATATGACAAAGAACTTTTGTTGAATGAATGAATGAATGAATGAATGAATGTCGGTGTTTTGTTTGCATATCATGAATGGTCATATATTGTTAATTATAAGATGCATATTTTTTTCATGCATTTGTCCGTCAGGTTTGTATGTTTTATGTTAATGATACGTTAGGTATCTGTGTACTCAAATTGTAGCTTATTTAACATTATATTTTAACTTTGTGACAATAATAAGATGAAAGATTACACTAGAGGATCTCATGTTTAATAAATTCAGTAATATATGAACACGAAAGTGAGATTCTATTTATCACATAACTGTAGAAACTATTGTAATATCGATTTTTCAGTCACAAATACTATCTATAGACAAATGTCGTGGGGAAATGGGTTAAAGCATGCAGACAAAATATAGTTCCAAGTAAATGTGTAAATGTTAATAAACATGTTTGCACATTTAATTGGAGACATTTTAAACTTTATATTCCAAAAAGTAAGTCCAAAGAAGAAGCTCTAAAAAAGGTCCAAAAAGACTTTGATATCGCGTATGAATACAAGTATAAAAATCTATTGTGTTAATGCACTAGTGAACAGACCTAAAACATGTTCCCTTCCATACAACATGTACAGTGTCAACACTTATTTATTTAAATACATGGGGTTTTTTTCCCCTCAAACACAAACAGGTATGTCACAAGGTATACAAACTTGTGTACTAGTATACTAAATTTCATATTTCATATTTTGTAATAAAATAGAATCTCAATCTTGTTTGTTTCGATACCATTGCTATCCTACTTGCTGGTAAAAGTAACCAAAGCCTCAGATTTTGGGTGTACATTTATCAACTTGTAGGATAACATTGATATCAAAACACACTGGAGACTGGCAGACCATGGCATGCTTCCAGATGGCTTATAAAACCTAGGCACTTTACATCCTAGTTAAAGCTACATTTGTGTATATTTTGAATTTACGTATAGTAGCAGCCCGACAACCTGAACAGATGGAGCCGAAAATACTATGTTTGTATGCACCAACATCTGCTGGTTGGAGGTGCTTCTTGGATTAGTAAATTCAGCGTGACAATATTAAAGGCATACAATTACGGATTTGTTTACATGTTTCATGGTCAAATGTATTTTTACATGAAAGTATGTACATTGTATGTGTCTACACAAGTATATTGGGTAACCAGCTAAATTTTCCACATATCCAACTGGTTTTCAATATTTTCATATTTTAGTATTTTAAAAAAATGGATAGTTAGGTAGATTTATTGGTACCAGTAGTCATGAAAGGTTATTTGGATGTGTTCAATGATTAGAGTTATCCCCCGTTGTCTATTAGACTATAGAAAATTGAGATATTACCAACTGATTATTCGGGTTTTACTGGAAATGTAAACTGCAATGGCATTTTACCTATCCTACAGCGGTGAAAATATATTGGGAGATAAAAAGTCATTATTTGTATACTAAGTGCATGTACTTTACATTTTTAACTTCCAATTCGATCCAAAACGACAACTTAATCTGTAATTGTATGCCTTTAATATTAAATGTAATACTCAATTTCTTAATTGACCAAAATAGATACTTTTTTTTTTACTATCCAAGAATTGATCAACTAATTTGGACAAAGTTAGGTTTTCACATTGAAATTCTGGAAGTTAAAAAAAATGCAGTGTTGTCTTTATGTTGTCTTTACATGCTAAATTGTTAATATCCAATCCATTCATATGATCTTTATTCAAGGAAACAATTTCAAAGAAACAATTTTATTAATGTTTTAATAATTTATTTATGGAGGTGTACAAATATGGCACATTAATGAACAAAATAACATTTGCATAACCTAAAAGTTAGCATTGCATAAGTATAAATTAGTAGCACATTAAAACCGTGAATCTTAATACGTTTGATACAAGTCGCCATTACACATACTGTGAAAATCACAGGCATACAAGTAGAGCCCGCATATACATGCATACAACCATATTTTCCTGAATTATATGACAATCTATTTAATAGATTAACAACAACATATTATGAACATTATGGGCATTTAAATCTGACAGCTACCACCCCATGTTTTTTTGGGCATTTCAAGTCGATATCAAGAAGTTTCCCCAATTCATCAAATTTCATTACGAATCAAAATAAATGTCCACATTGCCTTTAAATTTCTACCAAAGATTGACAGTCTTGAATTCTAGTATCAATATCTTGTTCCTCATTATTTTCTGACAGATTATTTCAGTGTAAATTAATAGAACTGCCAAATAATGACGTACTCGGTACTTGACACAACTTGTCTGAAATACATGTATTTTGAATATTTTATATATTTTTTCTTGTTGGCAGTTAGGTTACAAATGGAAAAAGTTACAGCTTCTTGTGTTCATGGATTTAATAATGGAGATACAATTGAAAATCAGTGAATTGTGTTGATGTTTGAAATGGTTGTCATATTACTTATTGATGTGAAAAAATGGAGAGAAAAAATGACAGATGATGTATGGTCATCTGTTCATAAAATGAAATAAACCATAAAATATACTTGAACATGGCATTTTGTTGTCTTTTTAAATACTTCACCGGTTTATCAGTTACATTAAGCAACAGTCGAGAACAAAAAGATCAGCTTTAACTCTCTCCATTGCTGGAGGCAACCAGATATGCCCAAAAGAGCAGTGCCTGTGCCTGTGCCTGTGCCTGATCCAGTAGGGAGAGGGTTAAACTACAGCTCTTTGAAACATACTCACATTTAGGACAAAAATCCCACAACAGCAGTTTTGTGTGGTTTCTTTTGATGAACGTTCAATAAATAAAAGCTTGACTACAAGTATGATTCAATGGGTGCATTGTAAACAAATACTGTAACAATAATAGTACTAAGTATTCATTAATACTAATGGCACACCATACACTGTAGCACCAACGTTTTAAGCAATTGGAACACAGTGACAATACAGTGCAATATGAGGTGTGAACGCTTCAAATAAACAATAATTTCTATTTCGATACTTAACCATTATGGAATATTTCACCCATACTGACGGAATTAATTGAGATTGGGATATTCTCTACAGCAGCTCCTACTGTTATAAGAAAATAACATGATTTGGTGATTATTGGATCGAGTTACTGGAATTTAAAATGTTCCCATGTCGTTCAAAATTTTGTTATGGATAGCAAATTCTAGCTGTAATATCTTGGAAGATAGTAAATCTCATTATACATACCAGCGGTAAACATGGAAATTAGTATGGAAATAACTAGTACATATTTGCACAGCCCATTACTTTTTCAAATATTTTGTTTAGTAGTTTTCGAAAAATGACAGAATGTTTCAATAGGAGTACTATACCTTTAAGAAAATACAACCTGAAGCCATCTATGCATGACAATCTATCCCTAGGATGTTTCAATGCATCCATTCCAAATGCTAAAACAGCCCCTGAAGAAAGAAGTTTGAATTTGAAAATCAAATTCAATCCTCCTATGAAAGCTTCTACCATTGTCTGAAAGTGTTTCGGAGGGTTTTTCAATGATTTAAGCAGAACATCTTTCTCAATAGCTTTGCATTTTACATCAGCAGCATCATAACCATTGGCACAAATGTTGTATTTATCCGATATCCCAAGAAGATGACCGATTCCTTTCCAAAAATGGACATAATCCTCTAGATTTTCCCGATCATTCGGAATTCCAAAATATTCCGGATACAGGACACTCGTTCCCATGAAGCCACATTGCACCAGGGCCATATCGTACTGAGAAAAGAACACATTCTTATTTTTACTCCTTATGTTGTTCATTTCATTGGAAACTTTACAATGGATGTCACGCACTTTCTGAATAGAGGCATAAGCTTTACTCGACTTTTCCCAAACATTTCCATAATGCCATAAAGTCACGTGACGAAAAGTGAGAAAATATCTTTGCAAAGATTTCTTGGGTTCATCCGAAGCACCTGTGAAGATGAGTGGCTCTAAAAGGTTGATGACACTCAGGCCTCCGACAAGGGAGGTAAACATTGCCAGAAAATGACTGAAAAAATAGTCCCGGAAAAATGTGCGTCCTCTGTTGAAACTCTCCACATCCAGCCATGATGGCTTTGGTGGGTTTTCCCCGAAATGGTATGCAGATTCCGTTTGGCCTTCTTTGAGAATGTCAAGTTCATTCATCGTCTTTGAGCTAGAGCAAAAAGAAAATATAAAGTATGACTAAATGGTTCTATTTAGATTACGCATTATGACAAACTTTTATAACTATAACAATTTCTTTAAATGAAAAATATATGGAACATATTAGTGATGTACCTATATGTTTTAGCCTAGTGTAGGAGGTTCCTGGGTCTTTGAGGATCAAAGATTATTATTAATTAATAAACAAGTGGATATATTATTATTTAACGTTCCTGTCAGGCAACCATATACCTATATGTCTATATATGTCTCAAGACTTATAGAGTAATGGTTGTAAATAACAGCTTTAGAAATAAACATTGAAACTTGAACCTTTTACTCCATGCTGAACAAAATCAAAAACTCCACACAGGTTCAAGGTTGCTGTGAAGAGCTAGACATAAACTACCTTAGAAAACTGATAAATCTATCTTGAAATGACCTTCTCAATATCTTTTCAATTTTAACTCACTCGACTATATGCTTATTTTGAAATTTATTTCTGAAACAAGTTCTTCTATTTAAGAAACTTAGTTGCGGATTGTCTTTGGTAGTATTGAATTACATGAATGAACTGTCATTTATTATGTTAAATAAGTTGTCTATATAGTACGCTTTTGTTCAGTTACGCATGCGCAGTAAATGACACCACCAAAACATCCGGTTCCAGGACTGTAGAAAAAGCTCCCGAACCTGATAATTTTTAGAACAATGACATCAGGTGCGAATGGATTTTTCTCCCGATAAACACGCTTTTCATGGTAGTACTATCCTTGCTGTCCCCTGTATACGTGTTGTCACAGACATCACCTGTAGTAATCTTTAGAATAATGGCATATCAGTTGACTGTAGAACGTTCTCTACGTTTGACAGCTGTTAATAGTAGTGCAGATACGATCAGGGCCAGGAAAACGCCAGAAAGCAAACAATGAGATCTGCTATCAGCTGGTGTCGTGCATCAGAGTATTCGATTTGTTCCCGAAGGACTTCTCTCTGAATTGTTTGACCAAGAATTCCTAGCTCCCTGGAAGCTCAGATCGAAGTGACTGGATTAGCAACTCGAGGATGTAGGGGGAGAGAATGTAGCAGGGTGTGATTTAAGATGCTGCTACTGGTCTCAGCCAGTCAGTAGAGCATTGGACTCACAAGCCAGCAACTCAAGTTCGAATCCCAGGATCAGCACGGTCCTGTTACATACCCATATTCTACCTAACTGACGGAATATAGTTTGTCCTTTTTTCCATCGCACAAATTAAACATAAATTCAAATTGATTTCCTATTTTATTTTGGTCTGAAAGAGAATGAAAAGCCCACTGTCACATGGTCTGATGTCAGGACAACAGAGAAGTGGCTTGAAACTCAACCATGGAAAACATTCCGAGAAAAGTTTGAAAATGACGGCTATCTGGTGAGCAGTGTAACACATGGGATGCTATTACTATCTGCTATCTATTATCTATGAGGTACAGTGCCTCTTTATCTGTGGGAGAGCATTTACTACTACTACTACTGCTACTCCTCCTCATCCTCCTACTCCTCCTCCTCCTCCTCCTCCTCCTCCTCCTCCTCCTCCTCCTCCTCCTCCTCCTCCTCCTCCTCCTCCTCCTCCACTACTACTACTACTACTACTACTGCTAATACTAATAATGTGCACATTCATATTGTGCCAAATATGAGAACAAACAATGTATTCAGTAAAACGTCGAGATAGTAACTGGATAAGTGATTTACTACCTGTCCTTGTGTACTATCGGACATGAAACTACTTGCCCTGTAGGTAAAGGGCTTGTTAATCTGGGCTATTTCACTTGTCTACCTGTGGATAATAATGTCCCGGGCATGCGGACAGACCTTGCTGTCAAGCCCTGCTAACAAATTTCTATTGCAATGTACATGAAATCTGTATTTGGAATAATTGTGGTGCTCAACTACCTGAGTACCTCAACTAATTCACTATCCAACTCAGCTCAATCATTAACTCAACTAACTTAACAACTCCAATTTCTCAAACAACTCACTCTCCATTTCAACTCATCAACTCAACTCTCTCAAGCAATTCACTATCATCTCAACTCAACATTATCAAACACTCTCCATTTCAATGCACAACACTTAATAATTCAACTCACTTCAGAACAACTTAAATCACCAACAATTCGCCAATGGCTGAGTCTCCATCTCAACTTTCTCACCATCTCGACTACCATACTTTCCTGTGTATAGCAAGCAGATTGTATATTAAAACACTTGGATTTTGAGATGATACAGGCTAACTTCTGGTGCAGGCTTACTTCTGGTGCAGGCTATCTGACAATATACATATTTATGTATTTAGTCCCTTGCGGGATATAGGGTGTAGTGGGCAATACACAGGAAATTACGGTACAGTACTGTAGACGGGTGTGATGTAAGATGTTTCAACTGGTCTCGGCCAGTAGGGGTACCCCTTTGGCTCAATGAGTAGAGCATTGGACTCACAATCCAGCAACATGGGTTCGAATCCCAGGATCGACAGTGGTCCTGTTTGAGTACCTCGCCAACCCAATCACCAACTTGATCACCAACTTGATCACCAACCCGATCACCAACTTGATCACCCACTCAATCACCAACCCAATCACCAACTTGATCACCAACTCAATCATCAACAAATCTCTAACTCTATTCGATCAACAACTACACCCACTACTTAACTCACCGAGCAGGCTACTTTGCCGTCATTCATACTTTTATAGCAATGCCACTTTGGAACTGACAAGATATATAATTTAATTTCAGATCATCGATGGAATTCTGAATGACGAGGAATTGTCAACCTACAAAGGTTTGACTAAATCTATAATATGTCGTATCCACTGTACTTGATAACCTAATACCCTTGCTCAGAAAATTTGCAGTTACAATTATTGATTGTAAGTAAACTTTTAAACACCACTACAAGTGTAAGTCCAGTGCATGCAACACTTTTATAGCTACAAGTGTTCTGAGCAGCACTGCATAATTCTCCCCATTTCAGAAAATTACAAATCTGAACACTTCCAAGCGATTCAATAATCATATCATTATCAGTAAAGTTAATCATTAGTTAATAATAATACATGTAATCATCAATAATAATAATAAAACACTGTAACAATAAGAATGAAGAGATTAATAATAATAATAATAATAATAATATGTTAAATATTAATTTATATTCATAATGTCATAAACAGTCTTATAGGACTTGAAGAGCATTATTTTCAGGATGGCATTAATTCTTTTTTTTAGAGTCAAGGAATTGTATGAATGTGTACTGTATACATAATTCTATTGTTTTTAATATTAATATATCATGACTCCAGGTGTATTTTATGACCTGGTTAATGTTTTTGACATATGGATGACAGTTCGTAGATTTGATAAATTTAGTTGTAAAGTGTGTGTGTGTGTGTGTGTGTGTGTGTGGATGGATGGGGAGAGGAAGAAAAAAATATCCCAGTAAATCTATAAAATAAAAAAACTCAGTAGATTAGTTTAGTCAAAGACTTAATTTGTTCACAGATTTAGTGGTGAAGATGTTGGCAAAGGAGATAAATACAAACACTCACAGACATGACCTGGGAAACCATGGTGAGTCAGAAATGTCACTGCTTTGTATAGTGTCATTATCCAGGAAATGTCTGCTCAGAAGTGCTTAGTGATATGTCCCATGTATTTCATCATTGTTTTGAAATGACACCGTGTTTCATTATACGGACCCTACATGCATGTACCACACCATGTTTCATTATACGGTCCCTACATGCATGTACCACACCATGTGATACAACAACATGCTCGGATGAAAAGAGCTGTCTTAAACTGGGTCTTGAAAGTGGATAATTTCGAGATGTTCCGAAGTTACTGGGAAGTGTATTCTCCACAGAACGGGACCAGTCTTCATGAAGGGTCTGTCTCCATATGTTGCCATATACATGGCCAGGAATGTGTTCAGGCTTCAATACATTTCTCTACATAGTACTATGCAGTGCTATGGAAGCTGTTCAGCCAGCATATGTAGTACTATGTAGTACTACTTTTCACTACAGGTCTGGACCCCACAGCGTTTTGTAGGAAAATGTAAGAAAAACCAAAGCATGAAGCGAATAGACTGGACACAACGATTTCCTGCGATTTTCCTACTAACCCGTTCAGCTAATCACTACTTTGTAGAAAGGTAGCATAGTGTAGTGTGGTAAATGTAGTGCAGCCTGAACGCAGCCTAGAAGTGAAGACTGTGATCTAGGGCCCCGTTCCTTTAAGCTGTGCTAAGTGTCAATGGAATGTCTCGCACACTGTGCGGTCTGTACTCACTTGCGAGGTGGTGCAGAACGCACAGAATAAGTACGGTGATGTCAACACATCTAAGGCAACTCTTTTCCGCCATCTTGCTTGTGCGATACATGTGTGAGACATGTGCGAGACATTCCTTTCACTCAGTATTACGTACTGGAGTGACATCACCTGTCTTTCTGAGAACACTTCACACACCTGAAAGGAATGGGGCCTAAGAATCCGTGCAGGCTTGTGGACAGTGATGGGGTCTCAGATGTACCCTGGAACTTGATTGTTGAGTTGCTTGCACACAAAGACTAGAATTCTTTGTGTTGTGATATGTTCAAACTACTGTGTCTTGGTTATCAGTGTGCCTTTAAATAACAAGAATCATGAATCCTATACAGTTATCTCCCTTGGTCCAAGACTATTGAGTGAAAGATTCTCTATGGGATCTTAAGCAATAAATCATTTACTGCAAAAACTCAAGTACAGCATTATTTTGGTTACTGCATTTTTAAAAATTTATTATTGGTTTATGGTAATTTAATGCAATTTGTTTTTGGTTTATGGTAAATATGGTAAATTAAACTCACTTCCTGTTAATGCACATTATATATATTTTTTCTTTTAGTGGATAGGGTGAAGAAGGATTCAGAGAACATTTGCCAGATCATGTGGCCGAGTATCTTTGTCAATCAGTTAGATCAGGTACGTCTGACTAAGGTTTATAAAAGTTTGTGAACAAATATCTGGGCGGGTGGTAGTGCAATGGTAGAATGCTTGGACTTAAGAGCCAAAGGTCCCAGAAGCCCGGCATCAATGTTCACGAAAGTTATCTTTCTAACACAATATTGATAGATGTGCTATCTTTACCATAGCAATGCAGTTATTATCCTTGGTTTGTCAGTACCAGCCAGTACTCGCAGGTTTACTGCAACATTCAATGCTATGGGTGTTGCGGGTTTCCTCCTGCCCATCAACTGACAAGCTGTGATACAAGTGAAAGAGTCTTGAAAGCCAATTTAACAATAAATCAAATTTTTAAATAAACAATCTTGCAGAATCTTCAAAAAAGATGGGAACAATAGTCAGTTGTCAATATGTACAGAAATTAAATAAGTTGCTGTTTATTCTCAGGGCCCATTACATGCAAGAACACATGCAGTGGCCAAGATCATCATCGGAGAAGACGCAGGTTTTGACTTTGATATGATTCTCTCAAAGGTAATTATTTCTCAGCTGCTGTAATTTTATTTCTGAATTGTATTTCTGTAAATTACGTGCAAATGCTAAAATTGACATATATGTGGGAATGAGAGTACAACCACCCCTCAGGCTCCACACACCATCACACAGGCTCCTCACACCATCACTCAGGCTCCTCACACCAACAAAAAGGCTCTTCACGCTAACAGCACACCATCAAATAGGCTCCTAACACAAACACAAAGCTCCTTACTGCTATACACGTCTTTGCAGGTTCCTCACACCAACAAAGACCTCTCACCAACACAAGTCTCCTCACACCAACTTTCATGCTCCTCACACCAACACAAAGTCTCCTCACACCAACTTTCATGCTCCTCACACCAACACAAAGTCTCCTCACACCAACTTTCATGCTCATCACACCAACACAAAGTCTCCTCACACCAACTTTCATGCTCCTCACACCAACATGCCCTTCACACCAACACAAAGGCTCCTCACACCAACACATGCCATTCACACCAATACAAAGGCTCCTCACACCAACACAAAGGCTCCTCACACCAACGTGTCCTTCACACCAACACAAAAGCTCCTCACACCAACATACAGGCTCCTCACACCAACACAAAAGCTCCTCACACCAACACATAAGCTCCTCACATTAACAGGCTCCTCACTACTGTGTGCTTCTTTACAGGCTCCTCACACCAACACACAGACTCCGTGGCATCAGGATGAGTCCTACTGGCCCGCTCTCGATGACAAACGCTCAGTCAGCTTCTGGGTTCGTTGTTTCCTTTCTTGATTTAATTGATACCTCTCTGTCAACTGACAGGGGTGGTAGCAGTGGTAGATCAGCAGATCCTGGAGCCAAGGGTCCTGAGAACTTCCAGCCCAGACACTCAGCTTCAATGTTCGAACACGATCATGATAGGATCCTGGATGTTCTGTTAGTGCAGTTATCATCTTGGTTTGTCAGTACCAGCCAGTGATGGCAATGTTTTACTGTAACACTCAACACTACAGGTGTTGCAGGTTTCCTATTCATAAACTGACAAGCCATGATATCTGTGAAATATTCACCTTGAAGCTCAAATTCTTTTTAAAAAAGACAAATATTTTTCTATTAAATCTATTATTTCTATTAAATCTTCCCTTATTAGTTTTCAACATTTCAAGATTTGAAACTACAATTTAAAAAAAATAATAATATATTTTAATTTTAAGATAATTAATTCAATTTTTAAAATAAATATATATATATATATTTATTTTTTAATTCTTTTAACTTTCCCGAATATAATAAAATTAAAGTAGCCCTTTAGAAATCCTGGGATGTACATACACTAACACTTTATCCTGGTATTATTGTGATGTACACAGACTGCCATGGACGACGTGGTGGCAGACTCCGGCTGTATGTGGTTCTCGCCCGGCTCACATAAAACAGGACTCCGAGAACACCATCCTCAAAAGGAGGGATGTCACGTGCTGACCTGCCAGGGCAAGGAGGTGAGCCTGAGATAACCATCTGCGCAAAAGTGGCAAGTCTAATATTAATAGATGTCTGTTTGGGTGTTTGTGTGTGTAAATTGTTTTAGTTTTTTGAAGAATATATATTAACAGCAATTCAAAAATTGTCCACATACACATAAACCCTTACCCCAAATTAATATTTTTAGTACAAAAGAAAACCACATAAATACTTACCATACCAACTATTAGATTTGCGCACATTTGTCTTTAATATTCACATGGTTGATGTTTTACTGGTAATAATAATAATTATATTAACAGGAGTGGGTGTTAGCACAATGGTAGATTGTTGACTTTCCAACACGATCACGATATGATGCACTGTTGGTATCATGGCAATGGTCCGTCATTACCAGCCGTTGCTCGCAGGTATACTTCAATACAGTCAACCCCACATTTATCCAGACTTCAGATTGCCGGTTCCCTTGCTATCCACACGTTTTTTACTGGGAACCAATATCTTCCCATATAAAAAAGTCTCAGATAACCAGAAATTCAGGTTCCGTTTACGGTCGGACATTTACAGGAACCAAGTAGACAAAATAAGTACAATTTGTGTTCTGATATCCAGACGATAAACTTTGTGATGGTTCATGCAATAAGAAATTATCAACTGTTATAGTAGAATGTTTGTTTAGCGAGTTACGAAGGGCTCAAACAAGATTAGGCCGATAGAGGGACAGTGTTTTTACAACAACAAATTGTTTATCACACATTATAAAAGCTGTTGAAAATAATCAGTGTCAGTCACGTTGGATTAAAAATAATCAGTGTCAGTCACATTGGATTAAAAATAATCAGTGTCAGTCACATTGGATTAAAAATAATCAGTGTTAGTCACATTGGATTAAAAATTGAGGTAACATCAAGGAAGTCAAAATACATGGCATCAGTGTCAGTTAGATTGGATTATAGATAGAGTCAACATCAAGGAATCGTAAACACATTCTTCCTTTTGATATATACATGTATGCTAACCTGTACGGTTGTATGAACATATAGTTGTTGCACATCATAGATCATTGTGTGTGATAAATGAAGAGTAGGGTTTCAACTCTTGCTAATTCCAGACATCTGGAAATTCAGTTACCCGCACGATTTTACCGGGAACGCTACCATCCGGATAAACGGGGGTCAGCTGTACAAGCCAAACTGCCATTTTCCAGCACAAGAAGGTTACCATTCATATTACCATCTCATCCTACTGGGTACCCATTTCCTGCTGGGTGAACATGCATTTTCAAACGGGAACTAAAATGTTTGGTGGTACAACCAAATCAAGCAGTAATTCATGTAAATCCTTTTTTCTTTCTTTTTCAAGTCTGATGGCTTCCCTGCTGAGATCAAGGCTGGTTCATGCACACTACACCACGGCAGAACACTGCACTACACACGAGGCAACACTACAAACAATCAACGGAGGGCCTTCATCACCGTGTACCGTCCACTCAGCATGGTCAAGAGTATGCGAGACCAAGGCTTTGATCATGGGAAGAAGGTATGACTATTTTATGTTGAAATGTATTTATTGTTTGTTTGTTGGTGTATTTATTTATTTATTTGTTTGTTTGTTTGTTTGTTTGTTTGTTTGTTTATTTGTTTATTTATTTATTTATTTATTTATTTATTTATTTATTTATTTATTTATTTATTTATTTATTTATTTATTTAT
>JAUTBT010047470.1:0-16332 GCA_032361225.1 Lepetodrilus schrolli | reverse complement strand
TTCATTATTTTACATAATGCGTAGGAATTGAATGCGGCCATACGCCAATCGCATTTTTCGCATTAATAACCTGCTCGCATTAATTTCCTGATTTACAGTACCTCACCCATATGCAACAATATTACTTTAATCCACTGCTAAATCCACATGCAATTTCCTACAAATATATTTACTTATTTTCCAATTGTGAGTAATTATGGAGTTTAACGTCGCTGCGGGAATCTTTCATCTATTTGCGATGATTTCCAATTGTAACTACACCACTACAAATGAGTCACAGAAACATTGAATTATTACTTCTTTGACTATTTCATGTTCAATGTTCTTCAAGACCAGGCATGGCAACAAACAATTGTCATTTCAGCGGAAAACGTCAGGGTCTGGGGGTCTGCCATGTCCAGTGCAAATAATTCAACCCTTGGACAAATAAATTGCCATGCCTGAAAAACGATTGCGGTCGTACACACCTGAGCCGAAGCTTCCGTCAACCCACAGACAGAGTTTGAGAAGTTCCTGACAGAGTCGCAGAATTCGTCGATCCCTCCTTTCTTGGCGTACACCGAGATTCCGGTCATGGCGTCTCCCAGACTCTGAAAGCACAACAAACAGGTATTAAACTCCACGTTCCAGTCCTGCACTACACTTTACTACATTGTTGACAGTAGATATTTGTTTCCATATTGAACACAGAGGAAATTACCTCCACCAGTTCATTTCTATAAGCTATTAAGGACAATAAATACTTGCGGGAGGAAACGTGATAGGTCTAACCAGTTTCCGATTTAAAAAATTAAACATACTGCAGTTTTGCATGTCTCTAGAAGAACAGACACTAACAAGTAGGGTTACATAATGATATCACAGCAGTTATTCACAGTTGAATGTTATTGGTTACACAACTAACAAACATTGGCACTGAGTGATATGAATTATGATTCCGCTGGGGATATGTAGATGTTTGTGATGTTAAGTTCTATTCTAGCGTCATTAGGCCAGAAACAAGCCATGACTGTCCTCTTTAGGTATGGCCTATGCATGAATCCATGTCAGTTTCAGTTGCTTCCCTTCCAAGTTATTTGAGTGTATTTTAAGTGGCACAGCCTTTTACAGAATATCATGCAGACACACAGATAAGAAGTCTAGGTACTTGGCATGGCTCTCTAGTAAGTGCTGTGTGGTTAACACCACTTTCCACAGTCCTACAGTGAACTCAGGTGATGTCATTGTGACAAGGGCAGGGATAGAAATTACCAATAGCCCACTAGCCTGTGCCATTTCTCCCAATGCTAAAGGCATCCTAAGGGCTAGGAAAAATTAATGTTTTTCGTAAACATTTGTTATTTATATCACTATTTTGGCCAGTAAGCTTTAAAGGTAAGTTTCTATTGCTGCAAGCGAGAAAGATGAGCAGCGACTACTTTGTACGTCATCACCGGCCATGTGGAACTGTTCTCCAGGATGGAAGCAATTAGCCACCTATCTGGTCCATATATTATCCAAGCTCTTCCCTCCCATACATTTACTGACAAAGTAAAAGATAATTGTATTAACAACTGAACAGGTTATCGTTTCTCGAAGCTCTTTTCAAGGAAGAGACCGTAACGTTCCTGTAAGTGTCCAATCACTAAGCATAAGAGATCGTTAGAGTTTCAGGAAAAGACGATCGGGTGAGACATTTGAAGATAAACATTGGACTTTCACATAAACATAGACGTTCACATTCTGTAATGCTTGAACAACATCTAACAGACGTCATGCTTACACAACATACTAACTGAACAAGTAATTCGACAACATTGTACAACATAGTGCAAACATACAGTGTTGCTTGTACAGAAAACAATAACAGATGAGACAGTAAAATACAAAATGTCTTAATAATTACGAAACGCTAATTCAATCAAATCAATAATAATAAATCTGGTCAACCTGTCCGTGGAACATGACACAGGGGATCTTGTGATATTGCGTGTGATAGAAAGTATCTTGTAGTATGACGGTTACCAGTTTTAGTGGAATAATTGACTTACATCCAATACACCCAAAAACTCTGCTTGCAATTTGTGTTAGTTTACAATTAGTAACCAAAGCAAGAATTTAAGCAAGTATTTTTAACGCACATCACTATAGGAATTAGTGGTATTCAATGACTACTTCTTGGACCAAAATGACCAAAGCTTAGATTTTCACATCAATTCAGGGAATACTAAACATAATTTAAAGTGACGAAGTTATTTGGCAAGACCTGGACCACCTTGGCAGTAAACGTGGAGAGTAGCAACATCACTCACATACCTACGTACTGTGACAGTGCCAGCCAGGACAAGTGTAAATCACGATCAATATACAAAGAACACTGTACACGCGTGCAAAATGAAGTAACTGCTGTACAGGAGAAGTATGTGAGTGCGGTACAGAAGAAACATTGTCCTACCTCCACACCTTTTCCAGACATCTGGCAAGTTAATTAAAATTAATAATGTCCATGACGTTAATCCTTCGATAACAACCACAATTTGGTATTAAATTTTACCATCAATGTTCTTGTTTTTTTAAATGTTTTTGTTTTGTTTTTATGAGGTTTAGAGCCGTTTTCAAGATTCTTTCACTAATATTATGGCTTTTCAGTTTAGGGCAGGAGGAAACCCACAACATCCGTAGAGCTGAATGTTGAAGTAAACCTGCGGCTGATACTGACAAACCAAGGATGATATCTGTATTGCCATTCTACAGACACCGCATTCTATCAATATCGCGTCAGAACTTTCGCAAACATTGATGCTAGGCTCCCGAGACAGGATTTGAACCTGGGGGCTTTGGCTCCGATGTCCAACCGGTCTACCACTGTGCTACCACCCGCATGTTACAGCATCAATGCTACAGTTATAAGTAGCAATAGGAATGTTATCTGCCAGTAAAGTGGTTCCAATGCCGAATAAATACACACCCATGTACGTGCGAGCACCATTGCAGATTGTGCAGTGTTCAGTAGTTTAATTACATCACATTCAGGATACAAGACTCGCATCACATCAACAACCTTCTCTGAGAACACCTTATTGAGAACATAAATGCTAAGAGGACATCGTTCTACGAGAACACATTCTCACCTTGGACAGTCAACGCGTATGTAGCAATAGGAGCGTCATCTGGCAGTAATTAATACACACCCATACACATGCGAGCACACAATTAATTCCAGATTGTACAGTGCTCATTAGTTTAATTACATCACATTCAGTGTACAAGACTCGCATCGACGACCTGCTCTCAGAACATCGTATTGTGCCAAGAGGACACGGTTCCACGAGAGCACATTCTCACCTTGGATTTCTCCATGACTCCATCGAGGCATTCGAAGTACGGCACGTCGCTGACCGGCTCGTTGGGGTTGTCTAGGAGATACAGCATCATCTGGATCTGCCTGAGTGCGTTGTCGCACTCCTTCTGTCCCGGCGCCGACACGGTGCAGATGTTGATCAGGTGGTTGATGCTCTCGGTGACAGCCCTGAACACACGGTTTTCAGGTGTTAATGATGATAATAATAATGGTAATGGATACTAATGTGCCTAAACCACCCCATAAGGCATAATCAAAGCGCTACATTTAATTTATTAACCCCCCCCCGGTCAATGGATAAATGTGCACTCAGTGTCCCTTCTCAACTCCCTGGGGAGTATACAACCCAAACTGCAGCTTGCAGCGCTACACTGTTACCATTTATATGACCATGTCATCATACCGGGTACCCATTTTCTGCTGGGCGAACAGAGGCATTTTGGCATCTTGACACCACAAGTTTTTCAGCCTGTGTCTCAGTGTGGGGCAGGCATAGTAGACATACATTTGCTAGAACACACTGTCATCCAGAAACAGCTGATGATTTATGAATTGAATTGTTGTTTTACTCTTACGTCACTGCAGGAATACTTCACCCATATCACAACAGATGATGAAGAATTATTATCAATCGGGCCACAGTTCCACAAATGATCACAGTCCCACAAACCAATAGCCCTGTGTAGTAGCTCATTATGTGTACATGTACAGCCAGTTCCAACTCTGGCAGCACTGTAATAGTTCTTCTGTGGAACGCAGCACATATCTGTACAACTTTTATAACTTACTGAAATTCTACTTGTTTTAACTTTCTACTTGCTAAAGGATTCCAGAGTCGGTCAACATAGCAGTGTTTATGATCGATTCATCCATCCAAGGACAGGTTCCCGTTCCACAGAATAATCGCAACGCTACGAGAGAGTTACAACTCTCGTAGTCCGAGATTCTTGGGAGCAGGTGTTATGGTTTTACGTTACAGTGGGAATCGTTCACGCATACGCGATCTTTGGAACAGTGAGTGCGTTGCTGTTTTACGTCGCAACGGGAATCTTTCACCCACACGCGACGACATCGAGATCGTTTGAAACCACTATGACTGGCCTCACCTGGCAGCCTGGGCTAGGAGATTCTTGGCATTGGGAGCGTTGGGATCGGCCGAAACAGACTTGGCGGCCAAAAGCAGTTTACTGGACACCATGGACACGCTCTTCAGTCCGCCCACGATCTGGTTCTGCGTCTCAATATCCTTGGACAGCCCAGCCATGGTCAGGCCGGTGTCCACAAAGTCCTGGTACGAGTGTCCGTACTGGTTGGATGACTGCGCCAGCTGCTGGGGTGTGCCACGCGAGGAAGAGACGATGTTGCTGGCCGCCTGGTTCAGTCCCACGGCCACCGTGTTCATGTCCACCTGCACCTCCTGGTACGACTTTGACGTCGATGGGAACTGGAACAGCCGGGCGTGGAAGCGAGGTTAGGAACACTGTGCTCAGAAGAGGAATGATTGCGCGAATCCATGCTAAACATTTCTGTGGGAATCTTATGAATGAATGAATGAATTGGTGCTTTACATCACAGCAGGAATATTTCACCCATACAAGACAACACTTTGTGATGAAGCTCGAAAGGCACCTTACCCGGAAATTCATCTGAATTCTAATAAATGCTCATGTGAATTACAAAAGTATACATAATTCAGAACATTTCTCAAAATAGTCATATATCTGACCCCAAGCGTACGTATCCTTTCTGAGTATGACTTCATTCTTACCTCTAATCTTCTACGGGGATTTGTGAACAAACCTTGAATGAGCATGAAATCATACTAAAAAAATGTTTTTAACTTCAGGGCCTGGTCTAACTGATTTGCTCTAATGCAACGCTGGGAATTATACGAGTCATTCCAATGTTCCAAAAGTTCCAACGAGAGCTTCAGTGTTACAATCGATGTATTAGAAAGGAGGAAGTTGTACAAGATCTAAGTATTCTGCACTGCCTCTAGTCAAATGATACTAGCACAAGATCTAAGTGTTCTGCACTGCCTCTAGTCAAATGATACTAGCACAAGATCTAAGTATTCTGCACTGCCTCTAGTCAAATGATACTAGCACAAGATCTAAGTGTTCCTGGCTGCCCTGCAGAGACTGTGCTATGACATGACGGCAGTGAGGCGACAGGTACTGACCCGTGGTGACGACAGTGTCTGGCTGGAGGCTGTGATCTGTCTGATGGCGGCGTCCACGTCTCGCTGGCCTGGCAGACAGTTCATGCAGTTGTTCAGGGCGTTGGACACAGCCTTTGACACCTGCAATAATAATAATAATATAATAATAATAATGGCTATTTATACCGCGCCATATCCACCCACTGGTGCATGCTCATAGCGCTACGTAATATATACATGTTAATTCAAAAACTAAATTACAGTAATATACAGGGATATAGAAGTCAATTCGGAAGATACAGAAGCTCTTCCTAGAATGAATGAATGAATGAATGAATTAGTGCTTTACATCGCAGCGTGAATATTTCACCTATACGTGACGACAGAAGGCTAAAGATACAGACTGGAGACAACTATTTGACTTAAAGAAGATGACGCATCGTGCACCTCCGGACGTGGACTGACCTGGATAAGCTTCTGCTGGTTTTCGGGGTTGCCCGGGTTCTTCATGGTGTGGCGCGCCTCCTCCAGCAGACTGGCCGACTTCACCATGATGTCCTGTGCGCACTCGATGATTGCCAGCTGAATCTGGCGGTCGGTGGTCGTGGCAGCGACACCTCGCACAGCCGACGTCAGAACCTTCAGAGCATTGGCAGTGTCGCGGGCAGCGATACCCACGTAGTCCTCGTTACCCTGAACAAAAACACCACACATGAATAGTCTGCTAATTCTTTTGCCGATTGAATATGGTATAACAACCAGGCAGGACGAAACAGCAGTAAGTTTGAATGTAGTCAAAGGGGAGACAACTCACCTGAGCAGCAGCTGTAAGAAGCTGAGCCATGGAGGAGCTGACAGTTTTGGACGTTGTTCCCAGCTGTAGCGCAGCTGACTGTGCCTACACAGGAATTCAAAGAGCAAAAAATCAACAGGAAATCTAAACCAGCATACCTCGATAACAAAATGCAAAAAGCTTCTACAAATATAATCTTCTTTGCAAAGCGTGTTTCGGCATACGAACAGAGTTAGGTTTGCCCAGCATTTCTCGGAGTAATGGGTCAAGTCAGTTTTGCCAAGCATTAACCCAGGCAGTGACAGAAGTCATGATGTACTTACCGTTTCCCCGGGCAGAGGGACAAGACGGCCATCGTTCACGGCTCGCTTGATCTCCTCCAACTGAAGGTCAAGGACGTGGACCTGATCCATGGCCGACTCTACCTCCAGAGTGCCACATGCCTCCTGGGCCTGCAAACACAAATACGCGCATTTAGCACACACGGTCGGCTACGTACTCTGGGTTGGAAGAGCCTCGTCATAAACAATTCGTCCAAAAATATATATTTAGGCTTGACTGGAATTAGGGTCTACAGAAGTTTTTTTACTATTATTTCACTCGTACATCTTAACAGTTTATGGGTGGATGAAAGCTGCAACACCTGCAGCACTGAATGTTGCAGTGAGTTATTGTCTTGTTACATCGTAGCGGGAATGTTTCACCCATATACGATGATAGCAAACCTATGACCACCAAGTCTATTTTTTGGAATGATTTATTGCTCAACTTCGCTGTGTGAATATTTCATCCACATGCGAAAAACCGGTACTGGTAGCTAAATAATTTCATTATAAGATTCTTCTATTGCAAGTGACTGTACAAGACTGTGTAGTGTGTACAGCTGTGTCCATGCTCACATAACAATAATAATATTAATACCCATATGGCGCCAAATCCATATGCTAACATGTGTTCAAGGCGCTACATACTGTAACTGTGAATGAACAGAAATGCATCGAGATTCGACTTTAAAATGTCAATATTTTCAGTGTCTTTGATTTACCTTGGTAGCTGCGGTTCTGAGTTCTGCCAGCGCTGAGGACATGGCCTTGACACTGTTGTGGAGGTTGAGGACGGCAGACTGGTCGGT
Organism: Lepetodrilus schrolli; assembly: GCA_032361225.1. Classification (NCBI taxonomy): domain Eukaryota; kingdom Metazoa; phylum Mollusca; class Gastropoda; order Lepetellida; family Lepetodrilidae; genus Lepetodrilus; species Lepetodrilus schrolli. Next base: position 8,906 of record JAUTBT010047470.1, on the reverse strand, counting down.
CACTGTCGGTGCCGCGGCGTTAGATGCGGCGATCATCCTACTGGCGGGCTGCAAGTATACACAGTTACATAGTAGCACGGCCAGAACAGTGCACAGCGGTGTCATCGATATTGAACAGAAGTTACCAGCTTCAAGGAATGTAATGGGCTCTCCTGAATGAAGCAATACCCCAAACCTTTGTCATAGACTACACTGTGGCCAAGGTTGGAGTCAAGGTTATTTTCTTGTTTCATACGGAGGAGCAGACTGATCAAGGTAGCAACTAATTTAGCAGAATATACGATGGCCAATGTTGTCACTTAAAGGACACCTGTGGATATTTTAGAAGATAGAATTAGATCAGTGAGTGACTATTCGCTTGAAGTGGTAAGATAATCTTTGAATGCAACATTAAATCTTTGCTAAATCTTTTTATTATTTTTCTTTTGTTAAATGCTTTATTATTTTACTACATACTACTACTAGGTAAAAATATGATTGTTGTTGTTGAATTGGGGTTTATAATCTTTCGCATATGACTTGTCAGTTTAGGGCAGGAGGAAACCCGCAACATCCGTAGTGCTGAATGTTGTAGTAAACCTGCGAGCACCTGCTGGTACTGACAAGACCAAGGATGATAACTGTATTGCCACTCTACAGACATCGCATCCTATCAATATCGCGTCAGAAAGGTAACTTTCGCGAACATTGATGCCGGGCCCCTGGGGCGGGATTTGAACCTGGAACCGTTGGCTCCGAAGTCCAACTGCGCTACCACCCGCCGGGTTGCCTTGTAAAGGCCTTAGTTTCTAAAATACCTTGAAAAGTACTTGAAAATTCATTATCCTTGAAAAGCCCTTGAATATTGAACATTGTTCTGAAATAAGCATTTTGTGCAGTACCAAAATAAGATCAAATCCGACATCATGTTTTAATGTATTGATGATTATTTCTGTGTTTGTGTCTTATCATGTTACTTCTCAGCTTTAATACACTTCTTGGACACATTTTATTTCACAAGTTAATGGGTTTGCAAAACAAATAGAAAGCCATGAAAAGGCCCTTTAAAAGGCCTTGATTTTTGTGGCTGTGTGTGTAAACTTTTACAGAAATGTAAGGTTACAACTAAACATCCTCTTTATCATGTTTTTGCATTCTTAGTTTCAATTTCTATTATTTAAAAAAATATTAAAAAAACCAATGCATTTAGATATAAATAAATATCCTTTTTATAGTGCATTCATAATTGTTTGTTCATAGTTTCAATTTGCATTTATCTTTTTATAACTAAAACATTGCAAATATTTCAATGTGTGACGACTATATGTTATAAGCATAACATTTCTCTGTTTCAGCGATGAATGCAGCTTCTTCTCACAGATATGTATCCTTTGGAATTCTGGTCTCCAGCACTTGGCATGTTGCCACAATCTTCATACCATGTGAAAGTGGAAGACGATGCAGTGAACAAATATGTTATTTCAATAATTTATTAACCAATATAATAATGGCAAACATTGAATTCATAGTGTATTTTGTCAGTGCATATTCTACCCAAATTACTAGTATCCTACTGTTTGTATTTTGAAAACTACTACAATTGATAGAAACTACTGTTGGATCACATTCATCATGGTAATATCTTGATGATGGTATGATGATAATGATTATGAACATGATGATAATGATCACAGACATGGCCAGATATGAATAATAGCATTTTCTATTGCTGACCTGAAAGATATCCTGCTAAATCTCACTATTACCCGCTCTTCTCCCATAAAACTAGACCAAATTATCTTGCAATTAATGCATGTTTTTTTTACCATAATCATGATATTTTCTTGTCTTAGTATCTGGTAGAATTTGAAAACAAGGGAACAATCTGTATCTAGTCCATAGCAATTTAGTATGGTGCTGTCTTTAATCATTAATATTTGCTAGACTATACCTCATATATCATGTATCACAGAAAGGCTGTATATACTACACACGGTATAAGTCTAGATTTTCAAGGGTTCCTATCAAATTGTGTAATCCGCTCGTTGTCCTTAGTTCTTACTCAGACCCTGTTGTCGTCGTACCATCCACATTTTTTATCGGCACAAATGGCACCCCCCTTGAGGTTACAGGGGGACACATGGGTGCAGTGGAATTCAAAGAAAAGATTAACTCAGTGATACAGGTAAATACCATAGTGATACAGGTAAATACCATAGTGATACAGGTAAATAACTCAGTGATACAGGTAAATAACATAGTGATACAGGTAAATAACATAGTTATACAGGTAAATAACTCAGTGATACAGGTAAATAACATAGTGATACAGGTAAATAACTCAGTGATACAGGTAAATAACTCAGTGATACAGGTAAATAACAGTGATACAGGTAAATAACTCAGTGATACAGGTAAATAACAGTGATAGGTAAATAGCTCAGTGATACAGGTAAATAACATAGTGATACAGGTAAATAACATAGTGATACAGGTAAATAACTCAGTGATACAGGTAAATAATTCAGTGATACAGGTAAATTTCTCTAAACGTCTCTGATTTGCACTGATGTACGTGTCATAGATTGAGCGCACACATACATTTAAAATTAGATTAGATTCGTACTTCATGTATTATTTAGACTCAACAAAATAGTAAAGAACTGCTTTGCGTGAACCTTTTCGGAGTGGAACTTGCATTGAATGGAAATAATGTTGTTACTCTTGGTTATTAAACCTTTTTTTTTTTTTTGGTAACAAAGTTTAGATTGAGACAACTTTTGTCGTAAGCAAATATTAATCATGTTAACAGAATTTTTAAACATAAGGTGTGATGTCGAGTTCCTTATCCATAGAATTCAAGGTTAATTTGTAGTTAATTCGTGTAAAAAACGCTAAAGAGAAAAAAAAGCTATTTGATTGTACTGACTACAATGGAGTTCTTTTTCTTTTTTTGTACCAAGATTCACAAGTCCTCTCCAGCCATGGCTGTTGAGCCAGGAATACTACCTCCCCCTGCTTCTCCTACAGTAGCAGCAGCAGCAGCAGCAGCAGAACCTGTACCATCCATGGCATCAGAAGATGGCACAAGTGCTGCAGCAAAGAAACCCAAAATTGAGCTGGAAGACAAAGTAGAGAAGTAAGATTGGTTGGTTGATTTTGGGTTTAAAACCACTTTAAAGATTTGTTCACTCACATCATGGCTTGTATGCATATGTACTGCTTGTACTAGTCTGGATTTCCACCAGTTTTTATAGTGCTAGCTCAGTTGGAATATCACATGCCGCAGATAGAACCTGGATACCCCACTCACAGTATACTGGTTCCGAGCCAACCAGTACGTATTTCAATACCAACTAACCTAAGTACTACTATGATTACCAGGGATAAGGCTGGATATCATCTAAACGATAATTAGTAAAGTCCTGTAACCAGGTTGGTTGGTTGATTTGGGGTTTAAAACCACTTTCAAGATTTGTTCACTCACATCATGGCTTGCATACATATCTACTGCTTGTACTTATAAATTGTAGTGCATGGAAGCTCAATTGGAATACCATGCCGCAGATAGAACATGGATACCCCACTGAAATACAGTATACTGATTCCGAGCCGACCAGTCCTTGCTTTACTCCAGGCCGACGCTCTAACCATTATGCTACGGAGTTGACTCAGAAGTAAAAACATACACAACGGCAATATGTTCTCTGTATATGGAGAAATAATCTGTTGCTCTTTTCAAGCAAGCCAGTACTTTGATGAAATATAGTACCATGGCTAAAGATGTAGAACCACTTTATGTTTTCAGAGCCAAGGAACTAGTTGATCAAAAGAGAGAAGAGAAGTTGAGAAAAGAAAAAGAGGTAAAAATAGAATCAGTGGATTATTGAATAGTTTTCATTCAATAATTTATGCATTTACAGCAATTCAAGTGTTTTGGATATTTTCTATTGACCAACTTTGATTATATTCTATTTGTTGTACTGAATGTTTATTTTTGGAATAATGTACTGAATTGTGAACATTTTGAATAGTTTTTAAATATCTGTAGTATGCAGGTATGGCAATTTTCTGCTGATTTATCTCTCCAGGGGTCAATTTATTTCCCTGGACGTGGCTTGGGCCCCAGACCTAGTACTTGTTTTCTGCTAAAATCACAATTGTCTGTTGCCATGTCTGTGTATGGAAATTATTATATGTGAAATTATTATATGTGAAATGGTGCACTGAAGAGCGCTACATCTATTTTAAGACTTCAATGATTTAGACTAAGAATAGAGGGAAATAGCCCGAGATTCATTCAAAATCCTGTGACATAAACTGATCAAACATCTAAATGTGCCATGCTTTGACTGACAGCTAATCACCTGCTGTGATGTCACATGAAAACGTCACGATGCAGACGTCATTCATAGCAACCGTTGCAAGCCTCGCTAGTGACCGTGCTAAAATGTTCACGAAATATGGTCAACAGATAATTTCATCGTTTGCGTTCATTGGAATATTTGTTATCAAAGCATATAGTTCCATTTTAAAACCATGCCGTATTGATTTTCATTAAACTTAACCTTGATTATCAAGTATCTAATGACATATCTCTGGTAGTCTGTCACCAGAAATGACCCCCCAACAAGACTTACTGTCCCTACTCTAAAGCTCCAATGATTTAGACTAAAAATAGAGGGAATTCTCTGGTTTTGCAGGAACAGAAGCAGAAGGAGATAGACCGTGTGAAGATGGGGCGAGAGGTGCAGAACCTGCGACAGTATCAGAAGGAGCGCGAGATCCTGGAGACACAGCAACAGCTGAAGAAGGATCGAGAGGAAGATAAGAAAGCAAGGGAGCATGTTAAGGAACAGATAGCCAGGGACCGGTATGCTGGAATCATTAACCCTGTCTTATTTTAAAAAAATTGGTGTAAATTGGGGTTTATATCCACTTTCAAGATTCTTTTCACGGCTTGTCAGTTTAGGGCAGGAGGAAACCCACAACATCCGTAGTGCTGAATGTTGCAGTAAACCTGCAGTAACTGTACAGACAGACAGCACATACAATCATGATCGCATCAGAAAGGTAACTTCCACAAACATTGACACCGGGCTCCCAGGACGGGATTTGAACCCGGGCCTTTGGTACCTTTCTGACGCGATATTGATAGGATGCGATGTTTGTAGAGTGGCAATGCAGTTATCATCCTTGGTCTTGTCGGTACCAGCCGGTGATCGCAGGTTTACTGCAAAATTCAGCGCTATGGATGTTGCGGGTTTCCTCCTGCCCTAAACTGACAAGTCGTGATATAAGTGAAAGAATCTTGAAACTGACTCTAAACCCCAATACAAAAAAAATACAAAATGTTCACTGATTGGTCTGTTGGTTTTGAGTGGATAATGGCAGTTGACATTGTAAAAATGTCACAATTGGGTAGTCAATAAATTGTATATTTAAAAAAAGTATTTATCCTATTATTTTTTTGTGGCCTTCATCTTTAAATCTACTATTTTTATATCGTAATATTTGTTTAATAAGTATTCATGATTGTTTTCTTTTCATAGTAAAAGCCATGTGCAGTTTTCAGAATAATTTTTGATGCAAAGGCAGAGGAATATTTATGGATAGTAGCCACCTCAACACTTAGATGTGTAGATGTTTAAAATTGTTTTTGTTTTTATGTTTTAGGCCTGGGCCAAATCGGAACAATCCCTGATTTCCACACATTTGCCGCATGCTAAGCACATCGTAGTGAACGGAGCAGACCATCATATGTTGTACAAAGATCCTTCAGCAATTGTGGATCCCGTCGTTAAGCTAATAAAACTATATAAAAGTAAGCATAAAGAAAAATAACGAACCAATCGTATGCATATTTTCTTAAACTCAATTGTCTTATTTCTGTGTGTGAAAGACTGGATATATGTGTGTGGCTCATCATATGGTTATCAGATACATGTATACTCAACAAAAATAATTAAGGGCCAGCAGATATTGTGTGGGGAATCTTTCTACCAAATTTGAGAACTTGGCTTTAGGAATCTGGTGCCATTCTTCTTCTAATGCTTCTGCATGTTCAAGAAGAAAACGTAGAGCCTGTGCACCTTTGGAAACTCTTCATTGTTAAACTAATATACAGCTAAATTTATATGTATAAAAAGGCTACTGGACCTTAATTAATTTTGTTGAGTATATAATTGGAACATCATTAAAGGCATACAATCACTGATTTTAGTGTTTTTGTGTTTTTTATCACGGAAAAAAATTACATTCTCTTGCTGTTTGGTAGTAGTAGACAACAGAAAGCTTTGTTCAAGGGGGAATTCATATCAAATTCAATGCAATCCTTAATGTAACAAGTATTCAGAGCCAAAGGCCAGTGTCCACAGCGTTTGATGACCTATCGGTTCCATGGATGGAAAACAGACAATCAGATTCTAAAGATCTATTGGGCAATGACTGGCCCCAAGCAAAGATTGGATTAAAGCTACCGGTATGGTAGTATATTGACAAGCGATTCAATCATAATATACTCAACAATATTAATTAAGGGCCAGTAGCCTCTTTTTGAAATATAGAATTTAGTTTTGTACAATTTAAAGAACAAAGCATTTCCAAATGTGTGCAGGCTACAGGTACTCTTCAAGAATCTTCTTTTGGGAATTGGGGTTTAGAATCGCTTTCAAGATTCTTTCACAATGTCAGTTTATGGCAGGAGGAAACCTGCAACATCCGACAGACCAAGGATGATATCTGCATTGCCACTCTACAGACAGCGTATGCTATCAAATTCGCATCAGAAAGGTAACTTTCATGAATAATGATGCCGGGCTCCCGGGACTGGATTTGTATTCAGGACCTTTGGCTCCAAAATCCAAATGTTCTACCACTGCCCCACCACTCGCAGTAGCACCGGGTTCCTTGAGCCAAGTTCCAAATTTGGTAGAAAGCTCCCTTAGAACAAAATATCTGCCAGCCCTTTATTTATTTTGTTGAGTATATAGGTGTACTGGTAGTTTCTGTGTTTTATTTGTAATGATCTGATCTAGTACTACCGTAGCCTGCTCTGCATTTCAGAAAAGGGTCGCAACTGTAGTCTGGGCATAAATTGAGGTTTACTTAATTTCTTGCGACTGATTTATGACTACAGTACGATCTACTGTACAATTCTTTCCTGAAACTATGGTCAATCACATTACTATTGAATTTTGAAAGTTATTTACAGTATTCAACATATTCCATGTACCGTAATTACCCTAATAATTCAAACCCTCTAATAGTTCGAACACCTAAAATAATTGCTGAAAATAACACATTTTTGACCCTAAATCACAATTTTCTAATTGTTCAAACACAATCATTTATTTTTCAAAATATAATTATAAATAATTATAAAATTTTATAAATCCTTCATTTATTTACAACCACATTTTGTATGTTAATTTGGTGATTCCAAGTACTAAGCTCCAATTGGTTGGTAGGACAATATCCCACTATATCCCACTATCTGTATGACATATCCTGTCCATCCCAAGTAACAAGTTCCACCAATAAAGGTTTCACTGCATTTGATAGGGATCACAGACAGGAGACACCTACTTTCTAGTCAGTGTCTGGTGACTTTCCATAAAGCACAGGACGAGCAATTCCTTAAAGCAGGTATCCTGGAACCACCACATACATGTTTCAGGGTAACTCATCTATGTATAGGTCCACTGCTTCAGCATATTTAAAAACGGGTGTTTAAATTTATATCTGAATGTTATTAATTAACTGTTAAGTTATATCATGTCAGCCTTTCTTTTTTTGGTTATAGACACAACATTTGCCATTTTGTGGACATAAAACATTTTCAAAAGTCATTTATTAACTAATTGTCAATCTTTGTTGATAATACAGTATGTGCAATCAATTTGATATTTAAGTTCCACAAAATAATATTGCACTATTTTAAGTATAACCTAGTCATAAAGTATTTGAAATTGGCAAGTAAGAAAATGTCACATATGGCATTACACACTCTTAAGATGTGTATCTTGAAATCACAAATTTCCTGTAGCAACCCAAACATGTACAATATGTCAATGCCTACAAGTTGCCTCTCTTCATTTACAATTTACATTATATTTATTAGTTTTGTTGAGTGTCTAACCAACCTTTATGATGCCTATAGTTAAATATTTAACAGCTTTGTCTAGGCACCTTTACATATTAGATTAGATGGTGTTTTCTTTTTTAAATAACAATGATCATAATTATAGAAATGACAGATTGTATTATATAGTGGCATATACATCAACCTTAATTTTCTGAGATACCTTCCACATGCCTTTTATACACTACCGCTTCAGTCAATCTAGTTGAGAATAAAATTCCTGATCTTGGTGAGAAACCCTTCTGTTTACTAGCAGATAATGAGGGCAGGGCAACATGCGGAACCTAAGGCCTGTATAGCAATATTGATAGACATGTAATAACAGTTTCATTTAAATACTACACCCATTATAGTTATTGTTTCCGTCATCAAAATGATTTACGGAATAGGTATATTTATACATGTATGTACACAATTTTTGAATGGAATAAATAGAAAGAAAAAAGAGGGATATTCCGTTCCGAGTAGCTAGTCCTTGTGTTGCCAAAAGGAAACATTTTATATTTTACGAGCGCTTCTTCATAATTATAATAAGAATCGTGCGTTGTCATGTTCCATGCTCGAAAGCGCTACACCACACAGGGGTTCGGAATAGTAAAAAGATATTAAAAACATATAGATTTTCTAGACGAAAAAAAAAGAAGAAAAAAGTAATTTATGTAAAAAGACTAAATTACAAAAATAAATAATAATAATGATAATATAAAGGAGACATGCTACCAGTCTAGGTCAGCCTCGCCTCGCAATCTAATAATGTTATAGATATTAGATTGCGAGGCGAGGC
>JAUTBT010047459.1:0-16333 GCA_032361225.1 Lepetodrilus schrolli | reverse complement strand
TGCGGGTTTCCTCCTGCCATAAACTGACAAGTCGTGATATAAGTGAAAGAATCTTGAAAGCGACTTAAAACCCCAATTCAAAAAAGAGAGAAAAAAAAAGGAAGGAAGTGAGTAGACCTTATTGAATAACTAATGTCGTAATACCCTGATATTTCAGGGCACACATGTGTTCGGCAACATGCTGGAGCTGTGGTGTGACAAGATTGACTGGGCCTCCCAGCCCGAGAAGAAGAAAATCTCAGCCCTTGCTATTGCCTCGCTCCTCACGGTCAATCTGAGGTACAGTACACCGACAACAGAACTATTTAATTTACAAAGTTAGTAATGTGAAATGGTTATGGTGATATGCACGTTTCAATTTCAATGTACTACTGTAAATCATTAAATGTTAGCACCATTAACCTTTCGTGACCAGTAGATTATTGACCTATTAGCGTCGTAAAATGTTAACAAGCTTGTTCACATCTAGAAAATAACTTTAGCGATTTCTTGATATACGTTTATCTTAAATTGCCAATATGTTACTGTTGGTAATGAATAGTATCAACAATCACTAATTGCACTGATTTAAAATAAATAAATCCTATTAGTTTGTTTTTTCAACCATAACCAGGTAACTAACTATATTATCATGTACTCATGAAACCTAAATTGCCTAAATGTAGTGCTAGCTTAATATGTGATCATGCAGTGATAAATGCAGATGTGGCCATAACGCAATCTTACCGTTGATGTTTTCCTATCTAAAAAGGTTATTTATTTTCATATAATATGTTCCTTTACTATATAAATATAGTTTATCGCATTTTTGTTTGTTTGTTTTATTTGTATTGGAAACTGATGATATTATACAAGGAAAATTACACACACGATCATCAGTGACAGGAATAAATGTCTACTCATGTACATCTACGAAATACTCTTAAAACAATATTAGCAAATGAAATGTTAACGTCTAAGAGCAACTCGGTAAATTCGTTAAAGTTTTCTGCTCGTTAACATTTTATGATTTACAGTTTTCAAAAGTGGTGTAATTCAGTTTAAAACTGTTTGCATTCTTGATTGCTTGGAGTTAGCATGAAATCATCAACCTCTGAAACGATTGGGCTATTGAGGTGTTTGTGTTACTGATCACCTTCTGAGATTGTATAACTTGTGTTGTATGTATTGTCCATTAATTGGAGCTGGTGATATTTGCAGCGTGGTAATCGAAAAGTTCCCAATCATCATCAACGGCTGTGTGGAAGTCTTGCATGATGTGTGTCGACAGGATGAAACTACGGGTGTTCAGACAGAGTAAGTCCTGTTATGTGTCCTCTGTTGTCAGATCACCTTGGTAACTAGACTTGTCAGATCTCCTAGGTAACTAGGCTGTTGTAGGATCACCTAGGTAACTAGACTTGTCAGATCACCTAGGCAACTAGACTGTTGTCAGATCACCTAGGTAACTAGACTGTTGTCAGATCACCTAGGTAACTAGGCTGTTGTGAGATCACCTAGGTAACTAGACTTGTCAGATCACCTAGGTAACTAGGCTGTTGTCAGATCACCTAGGTAACTAGACTTGTCAGATCACCTAGGTTACTAGGCTGTTGTGAGATCACCTAGGTAACTAGACTGTTGTCAGATGACCTAGGTAACTAGACTGTTGTCAGATCACCTAGGTAACTAGGCTGTTGTCAGATCACCTAGGTAACTAGACTTGTCAGATCACATAGGTAACTAGGCTGTTGTGAGATCACCTAGGTAACTAGACTGTTGTCAGATCACCTAGGTAACTAGGCTGTTGTCAGATCTCCTAGGTAACTAGACTGTCGTGAAATCACCAAGGTAACTAGGCTGTTGTCAGATTATCTATGTAACTAAAATAATTTTATAAGTTTGTCAAGATTTGGCAGATCTGCACTGATAATGGGTGTATTGTCAACGAGGGACATAATTACACCACAACTGGCTTATCAGTAGATCTCGGAATAATGTGTGGCTTACATTCTTCAGGAATACAAACTGTTTTTATACATGCAGCCAACGCTACCTGTTTTCAGCTACCTGGTGATGGTTGACGCCATGCCCGAGGATACGGAACCAGACGCGGGCCACGAGGATACGGAACACGAGAAACGGGAGAAGATGGTACGTGCAGTTGTTTTGGTTCAACTCTGGACCTTGAAGTGTCAAGTTGGGATTCTGTGGAGCTGGGGAGCTTATGGTGTGACTTTGTAGTGCTAACTATGGACACTATCATCCTTGATCCGTCAGTGCCAGCCAGTGCACTATTTACTATGTAGGAAGACGAGAGCATCCAAGATGGCTATGTAACGTTCAGGCTCTGGAAAGAATAAAGTGTTATGGCTGAGAGCCAGTGCTTGTTTGGAAATATTAAATTAGTATGTGCAAAGAATACTAAACACGGCTATCAGGACCCTGGTTGTGTACGACATAGATTCACACGACACCAAGTTTGACACGATCATTGTAAAAGCACTTTTCTTGTCTCTTTTTGCCAACTATTATTCTTAACTGGAACCTATAAAGAAGATACAACACGATATTCTATTTAATATCAACTTTATGTCCCGAGTGTAATAATTTTATGCACTGTGTAATGTGTTTCAGCTGTCAAGACAGGATCCTGTTTACTGCGTGTCCCTCAAGGACTACATGGTTGCCCAGCTCACACAGTGTCGTGAATGTCACGGACAGGTCAACTTTGACCGCCTAATGGACACAATTGACCTGGACATTAGTATGCAGCTACGACTGTTCTGTGGATAAATGTTTCTCTGGTAAATGGCATCAGGAATTGTTATTCACAGGGGTAGAAGATCTGCTTTCCTCTGGCAACAAGGATACCTAGGTATATACTATTTGGAATTGTACATAATTTCTTAATGTTGCCTGATTAAATGTCAAATAATTACTGGTGTTTTTCGTCTACTCGCATGTCGTGTGTCAGTAAAGAACTTTTGAAAATTTCAGTTTTCTTTTTTAAGTTAAACCTTACCGTATTTACTTTGTACATACTAGGATATGTATAGACAGGCGTCTTATGGCCATTTTACAGGAACAGTATTGTTCTCCAACAGTATTGTTTTAGCTCATTCGAGACCTTCTTGACAAGCCTAGAAAGATATACTTGTCTGAAACATGACATGCAAGTCATAGGATCGATTATTAGTGATGTTTCAGAATCGTTGTTGCAGAGGTTTTCACTGGGAAGATGAACAGTGAGTGAATGAGTGCTGGACGGTCACTAAACAGGTTATTACTGGTTGTTTGTGAAGTTCTTGGCAAGATGAAGCTTGGCCATAATACATATCATGCATTAAGCGGGTCTGTTAAATGTAATTGTTGTCACACAATGTATTATCTGAGGTTACGTATATATTTTATATGTATTTGCATGTAGCTAATAATATCTTTTCTTGTTGTTGTGAGTATGAAAGTGTACATGTATTAATGTTGAAGGGATCAATGCTGAATCGGCCGATCACAGAATTCAAGGCCAGTACTTCAGACTCAATCCAAAAGCCATAGCGGCATTTTATCCCTGACACCAAACTGGGGTTTACAAGGGTGTTCTAATAAACCGGAATTGTCTTGATCATGAAGAGTCAAGTATTGCTTCGTGATTGTACAAATAATGGCTGTATAACTAGTGGCTACACTGTACAAATAATGTTCATCGAGGACCAGACATTCTCAATAAAGATTGCAATTTACTGTTGTAAACTCCTTGCCGATGTATTCTTTCTTTACCTGTGTTGCATGAACGTGCACACTGTACAAAAAAACCAAGTGCTACCTGTACAAATAATGTGCATAAATGCAAATCTATTATTTGTCACTGTGAATAAAGATTTTGTACTTGTATACATGGAGTAATTTTTATTGATTCAATGATTTTATATTGCACATTACAGAACATTATTAATTATTGCATTAATGACCGGCAAAGTTTGTGTTTTAAGATTGAAACATCTTTACGTGATTGTGATGTCATGCAATCTGATCATGTCATAAATGACAAAATAACTCGCTGCCTCTTTCATAATTTCACATAATTATTCACAACACCTTAACCACAACTTCCTGCTGGATAGATACAGCGCAGTGGCAAGTCCAGTTGGATCCAAATATGAAAAACTGATTGTAATATTGCAAAATCTCTCGTATGCATTCATCTAATCAATCATTTCTGTGATTTCTTCACACCAAATATTCCAAATACACATTAATATCAATATTAATATCAATATACATGCAATCAATATTCTACAGGCCGAGTGAGGGTTTAATGACATTCCACTTTTCTCGTAAACGTTGTTTAATGTCCTCTCCAGCGAATATGTGTTCGATGGACTGCAAGGACAAGTCCCAGATTTTGTGGCGAGATAGCTGGAACGCAGTGGCTGCATTTCTGTATTCATCCGACAGCATGGACTGGTACACCCCTTTACCGTCAGTCTGTCAACAGAACATGTACATGAAGAGAGACACGGTGGAGGAAAAACACCTGACTGCAGATAAGAATCCCAACTTCTCCAGATAAAATATTTCTGCACGATCCTTTTTTAGAACAGTTATGCCACTTACTAGGATAAAGTTGCAAAAGAAATAACGAACAATTGTAAATTGCAGTACAGTACATAATTATAAAGTTTCGGCTAAGGTTCTTGGTCATGTTAATATACTAAACAAAATTAATTACGGTCCAGTAGACATTTTCATATAAATTTAGCTCTACATTATTTTTACAATGAAGAATTTCCAAACAGCTACAGGCTCCATGTACTCTTCAAATGCATTGGAAAAATGACGCCAAATTCCTCGAGCCAAGTTCTGAAATTTGGGAGAAAGTTTCCCAACAAAATCTCTGTTGGCCCTTAATTAGTATTTTTGAGTATATGTTGAACAGGCCACAGTTCCACCGAATCATCATAGCGCTATGAGAGTTGTAAATCCCATACTGTAACAGAGTTACAACTATGGTAGCGCTACGATCGTTCTGTGGAACATGGGTAATGGAACACTAGGATATATCTGTGAAAGGAACGTCCCCCTACATAATTATGAAGTTTTGATTATGGTCTTGGGCATGTTGATCTGTTGGACAGGGGGACAATATGACATATGCCATCCTGTCAAAATACCTCTCCAACATTTCATCACCATACCTCCCATTAAGTCCAGCCATCGACCATTCCTCCCAGGAAGTTGAATATGCACACATACACTTACACAAATAACAATGGGATGGCTTCTATTGTACCACAGCTCGAGGTGATGAGAAGGGAAATCCTTGACAGTCTTGGACTTTACATTGGACGTCATGCAGACTTCTGAAGGATATAAAAATATTGGCTCAATGAACAGACATTCACAGGAAAAAGATGAGAACAGCGAATATTTTCTGTGGTTGGTTCTGTGAACAATATGCATACTTCCATGTTCCATTGGGATAAGTATGCTACAGTAATGTGTTGTGTATAACTCTCTTTGTATCTGATAAGTCTCGCATGCTTTTTCATTCAACAGAGGAGTTAAATTTATTCTGTTTGAGTAAACACTTGGACAAGATCCATGCAGGGTGTTGTGTATCGAGTGACAGTGTGTGTTATGTTACAGAATGATGACATCAGACTCGGTGAGACGAGAGCGTCCAAGATGGCTATGTAAAGTTCAGGCGCTGGAAAGAATAAAGTGTTATGGCTGAGAGCCAGTGTTTGTTCTTTGGAAATATTAAATTAGTATGTGCAAAGAATACTAAACACGGCTATCAGGACCCTGGTTGTGTATGACATAGATTCACATGACACCAAGTTTGACACGATCATTGTAAAAGTACTTTTCTTGTCTCTTTTTGCCAAATCATAGAAAATGTTGCAAATACTATCCAGACATTAAAAACTAACCTATAGGTATCTTCTTTTCAAGGACTATTTTTTCGATGTTGCTGAAGTTTCCCTCGTGCTTGTGAAGGAATGTCCCGTGTCCGATTCTGTTCACAGTTGTACCTTCTAGAACGCTGAGTGTCTCGCGAAAGTTGGGGAGCTGTATGACAAGAATGAGTGATGCAGTGGTCGAATATGCTTACACATCAATTTTCGCACATCTGATATTATCTCAAATAGATTTAGTCCATCACATTAAACCAAACTATACAAATAAAAACAAGGTTTCATCGCAAATAATGTTCCTTTTAGATTAGAGTCATCTTGTATATTTGTATATTATCACTTCTCTATTGGTGCTGATAGTCACTGCAGTGTTCGAATTTACGGGGGTCCTGGGGGGGTGGGGTGTCATTTGAAAATTTGCAGTGTTAAAGATATCTGTTTGACACCATGAAAATTACAGATTTGACCAACATAAACATTAGGCCTATGGAGGACTCCCTTATTATTTTCTTAATTTCTAACACTGTAATGCATATTGTCGCGTATGGGTGAAATCTTCCTGCTGCAACGTAAAGCATTAATTAATTAATTCAATGCATATTATATGAAATAAGAGTAAAAGATTTTTCTCCTGTGGTGATGGCCTGTCTAAAGCTTGTATACTTGTACATGATCTCGTCATCTGTCAGACAAATATCGAATTAGTAGATAAAATCCTGAAACTGATTATCTTGCAGGTATCATTCTAATTGGTTTACTACTACCACTACTCTGTAATCTAATAATAGCTATATTTAGTGTGTCTTGACCTTTAGCCATACTGTTTTCATGCTTTCACTGGTAAATCTGATTTTATTGGTTATATATTATCTTCCTTATACATGATGCATCCTTCAGGGTTCACTAAGGGTCTGCAGACCCATGGCACATATTGGAGTGGCACAACCGATGCTGACCTCGGCCAGGTGTACAGCAGCCTTGAGACCTTTACTGGCTGCCGAGTTCAACACTGGAATGTAATCTGCTGCATTGCCCACCTAGAAACAGAGATATCAGGGCTGCATTCAGGTTGCACTACTTTTCACTACATAGTACTGTGTAGTGTTACAGAAGCTGTTCAGCCAGCATATGTACAAAGGGGGGTTCGGTGATAGAATTTTTTTTTACATTTTAAAAATATTATAGATATTCTAGATCTAAAATAAAAGAAGAAAGCAATTTATGTAAAAATAAATATAAAAAGAAATATTTTAATTTAAAATTATTTTTTTTTATAAAGGAGACATCCTACCAGTCTATGTTAGCCTTGCCTAGCACTCTAATATCTATAACAAGGGAGGACACTTGTTGGTCCCTCAACACTCGACTGAAATTTTAAATGTGCATATTTATTTTATTGTCAAGCTCTGTAGTCGTCTTAATGGTACTATTTCATACTCCCTCTGAATTAAATCTGATAACCCTGAACGAAGTTACTGAATTTTTTTTTTAAATGCAATAAATCATCCTAGTTGTGTAGACGGAAGTTCAAGGACTCAATGCACGTTCTCTCTTCTGGTTTGTTAAAAATAAATAGTAAATAGTCTTGAGGGAAATTCAAAGCATTGCTGTCTGCTAGGCATTGTATTTTGAATGAACTGTTTCGCGTGCACTGTTAGAATACAATGTTTAGTCTGACCTAGACTAGTAGCACGTCTCCTTTATATTATTATTCTATTTCTTACAAGTTAAAAAATATTTTCTTTACATACATTACGTTTTTAAAAAAAATTTTTTTTTAAAAAAGTTCTAGAATATCTATACTATTAAAAAACTTTAAAAACTATTCCATCAACGAACCGCTGTGATAGTGGCATTGCTTTTGGAGGTATGCCATAAAACGTATTGAGGCTTTTGGAAGAGTATTTCTTCACAAAAATATAAAACTGACTGCTCTGTTGTTGTTTTTATTTGTTGGTGTTTTTTGAGCAATCGTGAGAAGATTGCGCTCTGGCACATTACGTTAATCCCTCTATACAAAGCCACAAGTTAATAAACGTAAAATGGTATGCTTTATTCAATTATAATACAACAAATTGTTAAACAGTTAAAAGTGCAACACATATCATTCATAACTGCATACATCACAAGATATGATATATACACACAATTTAATTATTTTGACAAACTGTCATTTTTTTAAAACTAAAGACAAACAAATATTTTTCTCAGAAATGAAAAGAGAACTCTTTTGAGTGATAATGTTAATATAATTTACCTATTGTTCACTTAATGTTCCAAGAGAACATATCACCAGATATTCACTGGGACAATAATGTTATTCTATTGCAGAATAAAAAAAATTTTAAATCAATTTGTATTGCTATTCTACCGTGACCAACACATTTCAATGATTGGTCAGTTCTTATTTTATGGGGAACTATATTTACATGTTTGTATTACTATACAAAAGATGGTTAAAAAACAACCGATTAAGTTTGCAATTAAATGATTTAGTTTTATATTGGGCGATTGTTATCCTACTCCTTGATAAAAGTAACCAAAATCCTAGACAGATTTTTAAGGATCTACAATGGCTCATTGTGGCATGATTCAGTAGATACTGCCACACATTACGGCTTTATATGGTGGTTTAACATCTTATTAATTTCACCACAAGACTATAACTTCAAAAAGTAGGTGCACAAAGTCAACAAAAAAAAACAACCCAATGTTAACACAGAAGGAAATAGTTGCTGGGCTTATTCATATGCATAATATGTCTTTTATAGGTAACAATTCTTTTTGCCATTTTCTAGAGCAAAATTCTGTTAGTGTGTACCTTTAATGAACATGTAATTGATATATCTTGGAATAATGGATAATCATAAGGGCAGCGTATTATTCAATTTTATCCTTGTTGTCTAAAGCATGATTTCATAGCATGCCATTCACTCTTTAATTAATCAAATCTTTCAACCACCATCAAACTGCAAGCAACCAGGATTGTCCAAAAATATTTATCCTCCACATAGAAGACAAATTCTATCAAATATCAACCAGAAAGTGTCAACATGTCGTTTGAAACATTCTCCGAAATTAATTTCCAGTCTTAAGTTAGGCTCTGGCCCAACAAGGCCACGTCGCCAAGTAGGTCTAGGTTGTAAGTTCGATGGTCATTGGCCAGAACCGGAGTGTTTATGTATGTGTCGTGAGAAGACGCAGTGGCGGTGCTGGCTTTCGAACCGTCGGCTTCTGCGTTCTCGCCTTTGGAGCCGAACACGAGAATTCCATCGCGGTCGATGCTTAGGGTCTCGACTTGCATCTCCTCTTCTTCGCCCTGACTGGATATCAGGGTGAAGTTGATGGCCGAACATGGGGAAGAGGTCGTGGCTCTGGGTGTGGTGAACGCCTGTCCAGGAAATTGCGCTTCGTTGACCAATCTTTGGGAGTTGTCTTGGTCGTGCTCCATAGGAGCACAGCCACTGGTAAAGTTTCTCTGTTGTAGGCTATTGTTAGAGGTGGTGCACATGCTTCTCTGAAACTGTGCTTCATTGACGAGCTTGTGAGAGTTTCCATGGTTGTGCTCCATTTGAGAACAGCCACTGGTAAAAAATTTCTGTTGGGGGCTATTACTGGTCTGACCGGGACCGTCTGGTATTAGATGGACGACGTCCGACACGGTATCCATAGAGGTCTGACAGCGGACGAGATTGAAGTATTTGGAGTCGTGTTCCATTGGATCACCGACCGAGTCGACACCTGTGAAGTTTCTCTGCTGTAGGTTATTGCTCTTTTGATCGTCAGGCATTTCATGAACTGCATTGGGCATCGGGGCCAAAATTTGAGGACCTTGACCTTCGTCGTCGTTGCCATTGGGCTTGACCACTGGGAGCATCATACAGCTGTCTGATGGACCGATGTAGCCGAAGGTGGCAGCATTGACGTCAGAGCTCCAGTTGGACTTCGGGTCTCTGGAACACGACTCCAGCTCTCCTTGGTCCGTCAGTGACAGCATAGATGAACTGGAATGAGGTTCCTCCGTGGACTGAAGACTGCCATTCTTGGATGTCTTGTAACCAGAGATGGCGATGACGGTGACGGGCTGGTTCGAGTTCCGAGGACTGAGGTGTCCAGGGGTTTCCTGTCCGGAGGAACATGATGGCGCCACGGACGTGCACGCGCTCGGAGATGGATCAGTGTTCTCCTGGTTCTCAGATTTCTGCAACGGTTGGTGCGTTAATGTGGAGGATGCAGACACTATGGTGGAGGAGGAGAGGTTCAGCTGCATGTCCTCTTGTTGTTGCTGCTGCTGCTGCTGTTGTTGCTGCTGCTGTTGCTGTTGTTGTTGATGACTCTGCTGCTCCAGAACCTGTTCCGTGATCTCGATACTCTCGTATCGAATGGTTTGGAGACGCAGACTGCCGTCTTCATGCACTTTGTACCTGAGGAAATAAACCAGGATTTCAAGCTTTGGATAATGATTTTAGGCCCCGAGATTATGATACATTTCGAGTACGATTTCATGCTTAAACTCAAATGTATACAGGGATTTGTGAACAAAACTTTGAGCTGTGCATGTAATCGTACAAAAAAGGCTTCGTAATCCTGGAGCCCGGATGATGCAACAGAACAAGTGGAGGATGGAATAGAAAACATGGAGAATGGAACAAAACACACGGAGGATGTTTCTATTTTATTTTTTTTAAATTGGGATTTAGAGCTGCTTTCTAGATTCTTTCACTGATATTATGGCTAGTCAGTTTAGTGCAGGAGGAAACCTGCAACATCCGTAGTCCTGAATGTTGCAGTAAATCTGCGAGCACCGGCTGATGCTGACAACACCAAGAATGCGAACATTGCTGCCGGGCTCCCGGGACTGGATTTGAACCTGGGACCTTTGGTGACTAAATCCAACACGCTACCATTGTGGTTCCATCCACTCAATAATAATAATACAGTATTAAGTAGAAGAAGAAAGTTGGTTGGTTGATTTGTGGTTTAAAGCCACTTTCAAAATGTGTTCACTCACATCATGGCTTGTATTCAATTGTACTGCTTGTACTAGATTTCCACCATTTTTCTTTTTTTTATAGTGCTAGCTCACTTGGGAGATATATCATGCTGCAGATAGAACATGAATACCCCACTCAGACACAGTATACTGACTCTGCCGACCAGTCCTTGCTTTACCCCTTTAATGCTGAGCGCCAAGCAGGGGAACAACAAGTACCATCTCTTAACGTCTTTTGCTATGACACGACCGGGTAGTTTAACTATCTTTCTGCTGAAGGAAACTGCAGTTGCCCAATAGAACAGCAACTGTGATTGATCCAGCACAGAGATGGTTAAGGCACAGGATGAAACCTGCAACGACTGCAGCGCTTCATATTGCAGCAAACCTGCAAGCACTGGTTAGGTCCGACAAAGCGGATATGATAACTGTCAACGGCAGAATTGAACTAGGAAACCTCGAGGTCCGACATCTGATAACAGACCTACCACTGCACTACCACTGCACTACCACTGCACTACCACTGCACTACCACTGCACCCTGGCACTACAAGTTGTACAGGTACTTACTTTTGATTGGCACTGTTGGGATCCTTTCCTTTCTTGGCAGCTCCCTTCTTGTTCTTCCCACCTCCACCAAAACAGCCTGTAGAGTCACCTGTTTAGACAGTAAATGCATGGTCATATTAATAATATTGTTATTTTTTTAAATTGGGCTTTCAAAATTATTTCACTTATACCACGGCTTGTCAGTTTTAGGGCAGGACGAAACCCGCAACATTCGTAGCGCTGATTGTTGCAGTAAACCTGCGAGCACCGGCTGGTACTGACAAGACCAGGGATGATAACTGCATTGCCGCTCTACAGACTGCATCCTATCAATATCGCGTCAGAAAGGTAACTTTCGCAAAACATTGATGCCGGGCCCCCGGGGCGGGATTTGAACCTGGAACCTTTGGCTCCGAAGTCCAACATTCTACCACTGTGCTACCACCGCCCTAATAATACTATTTATACTACTACTAATAATTGTTATTATCATTTACTTTTAAGTATTTATAATAATATTAATACTGAGTGAGTGATTATGGAGTTTAACGTCGCTGCGGGAATCTTTCACCCATTTGCGACGATAATATTAATACTACTACTAATAATAATATATAATATATAATAACAATAATAACATATGCTATTACTTTACATCAAATCCCCTTGAAAGCTATGCTACACCGTTTCATAAAGGAAAACCCTGATCACCAAGAACATTTCTCATAATAGAAAAAAAATAATAATGTGAAGATTTATATTGCATCGAATCCACACTCGAAAGCTATGCTACGCAGTTCCATACAGGAAAACTCCAACCATAAAGAACATTTTTCATAATCTTTGCACTATATATATATGTGTATAATAAATAATAAATAAATAAATAATTGAAAATACGAAAAAACTAAACAATCTAAACAATACTTTTCAAAAATATTCGCTGGCCTTTTTCATAATCTTAAAATAAATGTATATAATAAATAATAAATAAATAAATACATAATCGGCAATTAGAAAAAACATTTTGAAATACATTTTTTTGTATACATTCGCTGACCTGAATTTTTATTTAAAAAAAAAATTAATTAAATTTGCTGACCTGAAAATAAGAAAAAGATTTGTATATATATATATTTTCTTTTTTAAATATTACCGACCTTTCTCGTGTTGCTGCTGCTTCTGGTGTCTGGGCAGTGTCCTCTTCTTGTAGAAGTCCGGGTCTTCCACCTCCTGTATTCTGTAGGACAGGTTCCTCAGGACGCACACCACGTTCTCTACAGACTTGTTGTCCATGTCTCCCTGCGTGGCCACCTCCAGTGTGTGCACCAACGCCTTCACCAGACCACGACACTCACGAATCTTCTTCCTGGCCTCGAACCCAGCTGAGCTCACGTTCCTGAAAACACCAACACGCATGTCGTGCAGATAAACATGGGCGAGAACACAACACTTAAAGAGGCAATTAGTGAGACTAGAAGCAAATTTATCTGTGAAGCTGTTTGAATTGTGGTTGAATAGAGCCACTTTCAAGATTCTTTCACTCATAACTGTCCTCCCCATTGGGGATTCTTAATACTTTTCATTGTGACCTGGCATAGATTCAAAACGAGGCCTTCCCTGGATACCTCAAGGTCAATGGCCGATTTAACACCGATTCCAATGGGAATTTTGCAATTCGTTTTGACACAAGTACCAAGTATTGAATAGCTGACAATCATGTCACTGTTATTTTGCATTCTATAGCATATACCCTGCGTAGGAAAGTATATTTTGAATGTATACACTTATTATTTTATTTATTTATTTATTTAATCTAAAAAATCACCATGGTCAGCGATCATGGTTTTCATCCTAGATCCAGTAAATACGTAACATTATTAGTTTTATGAAACATATTTTAGTAAACTTGAAACTTTAGACAAATCTACTAAATTTTGTTACTAATATTAAGCTTTAAGTAGTTTTTATGTCTCACTAGATCAACATTAATACAGTAAACACATAATTTAGAAGTATTGCCAGATTATCCTGTATTGCTGCTACTAGCAGTGACACAACTATTTATTATAAAATAAGTGGACAGTGAACTGAATCACTCACACGTGACTGTAAAACACACGTCCTTGAAAGAAATTCAATTTCTCCACTGTCACAGGGCAGACAATTGTGAACTTTGGGTGTTTTAAATAGAAGAAAGATTTAAGTTTCCAAAATGTGTGGTGATGCTATATGTTTTCACGAGATGTTTAGTATTCCTCAGCTGCTATGCAACTGTTTACATCGCTGCTGTTAATTGTCAATATCTGAACATCGTGTTCGAAACACAAACAGTAAATAAAATAGTCAACCCTACTGTAAAATTGGGATCCTCATCTCTTCTGATGGCCATATTCCACCATTTACGCAAATGAACATATTTCATGAAATTGTGAATGGACAGTACGAGTCATGAAGTGCATCAACATCGCATAACGTCACACGGCAAAGTGGTGACGCAACTTCTCTTGCTTGCGGGGAAAGCCTCGCTTTGGTATGATCTATTTATAGAGGGTGTCATATGAACAAGTATTAAGACCAATGTTCACCCAGCTAGCAATAACCATGCACAGGCCACACGGTTCACTAAAGCAATTATCTGCTGTACATGTGGGGGACACATGGCTGAATCGAGCACACAGTATCTTACCGTATGACCCCCGTGGCGTTCCTAAAGGTCGTGGTCCAGGGTTCTTGCTCCCTGTAGGGTGTCGCACCGACCCCAAAGTGGGGAATTATCACAACATTTACTAATACAGTTAAACCGTCGTCTATTATAGATCTCTTCAGGTCCTGAAAAAATAGATCCTGCTTCAGTAAGGGTGAAAACCTAAAGTTTTTTTACAATCAACTGGATTCTTGAATGACAGGGTGTTTCAGTTATATGTTACTGAGTGTTCAATCACCTACTAGGGTGACATAGCACATGACCAAACTACCCATAATTCAACTATGGTTCTGCCATGGTTCAACCCACCACTATAGGCCGGTTGAACCTAAGTAAATGTGTGATGTCACTTTAGTTGAACAATAGTTTGGGTAGTTTGATCGTCAACTAGGGTAACTCCAGTAGGCGATCGAACTCACTCAATGTCTAACATTTTCAATACTAAAAATACATTCATTGTGGATTAATGTGAATAGTAATTACAAGATTGATAGAAATGGAATAAAATATATGACACATTAGCGAGCTTTATGATTTCATCGGAGAAGATGCAAGGATGAAACTAATATTAACAATGACTCGTGATGACTCGGGATGCGACACGAGACGACTCATGATGCGACACGTGACATACCTCGCATGACGAGAGGTTCCACAACACTCCCGTGACAGTTTCTCGGACGTCGACTTCTTGAGATTTCCTCAAAAGTCTGATCAACTCTGGAATACCTCCTTCATTCCGGATCGCTTTCTGTAACCAACGTCATCCATGTTCAGCTTCAAATTACACAATTTCAATAGTAATACAGCTATTAAACATTTCTTACTCCATTTAGCACGGGAAAATGTTTATTTCCCAACAAATTACCAACCAGAGGCTATGTTCCCGCAGCTATCCTATATCATACGACACCATTACGCCTTCAGTGAAAGAAAACTCAACTATTTCATGGAGGCTATAATGATGTCGATATATATATGACAGCTGCATGAACAAGGTCCAATATTGTCTGTACACGTTAGTTGCTGCAATTACCTCCATAAATAATTAAATTTATTATTATAACTGCAAGATTTACTGCAAGATTTCAGCAGAAAACAACCTTGTACTGCAGAATACAAGCCACGTCCAGTGCAAATAAATCGACCTCTGGACAAATAAATCGGCGGATTTCCGCTGAAAATTGCCATGCCTGCAGGTGTAATTCTTTCTGGGCTTGCTTGTACGACACACCTGTACGAAGCAGCATGACTCTAAGGTAGCCTAATCTCCAGGCGTAGCAATGGCGTGGTCTATTAGCTACAGTTGGACCTTGTGGTCATATTATTTCGTACAGGCGAGCCTAGATAGTAATAATCATGGCAGCATTAGAGAAAGACTTACTATTGTAGGTCAAATTTCAAAGGTCAAATGTCAAACTTCCAATGTCAAATGTTCAGGGTCAAATGTTCAAGGTCAAAAGTTCAATTGAGCTCTGTAGACCACTGTGTTATAATGTTCTGACACCTAAAAGAAACAATATGGCATCTTGCACAACGACCTACTTTATTTTCGTCGTTAGTCCTTCCGTAGGAGAGATTCTGCAGCGCTCCACATGAAGATTTATGAACCTCGGGGTACTCATTGCTTAACAGCTGTATCAGGGGACGGATTCCGTCAAGGCCTCTGGAATACAAACACAACATTCCGTATCGATCAACACTTCAAGAGGTTTAAAATGTCAGTTGATAATACACTGGGAAGACACTGTAAATGGTTTTAGTGACATTGTACCTGGTTTTAGCAAACTTGTCTTGGCAACATTGTAAACGGTTTTAGCGATATTATACTTGGTTTTAGTGACATTGTACCTGGTTTTAGCAATATTGTACATGGTTTTAGTGACATTGTACCTGGTTTTAGCAATATTGTACATGGTTTTAGCAATATTGTACCTGGTTTTAGCAACCCTCGTTTTAGTGACATTATATTTGACTGTTGCGATATTGTACCAGGTTTTAGTAACATTTCTCCGTTTTAGAGTGATTACACCAGGTTTTATTGACATTGTACCAGTCGTAGTGACATTGTACCTGGTTTTAGTGACATTGTACCAGGTTTTAGTGGCATTGTACCTGGTTTTAGTGACATTGTACCAGGTTTTAGTGGCATTGTACCTGGTTTTAGTGACATTGTACCAGGTT
>JAUTBT010047448.1:0-16334 GCA_032361225.1 Lepetodrilus schrolli | reverse complement strand
ACGAGTTTTTATAAGCGGAAACTTCTAGTACATCATCGGTCGCGGGATATACGAGAAATGTTCAGTTTGTAAAAACGTGTACATCCCAGAAATCACGCTGGTATCTAATAATACGAGGCTACTAGTATTTCCGGTAAAACGCCGAATAAAAACATGCTGATAGATAATACTGTGTTTCTCGGTACAAGGGTTACACTGACATGTGAGTATACATATGCATGTACATCACTGTGGAATAACAAGACACAGTAAATAAAGTTTTCGCTGTCGAATTTGGAGCAAACCTTGTGAAAACTAGAGCGAAATGTGTGTGTGCGTGTGTGTGTGTGTGTGTGTGTGTGTGTGCGTGTGTGTGTGTGTGTGTGTGTGTGTGTGTGTGTGTATCCGGTGCGTGGACAACGACGCGAGTTGTTTCGTGTGAGTATGTACATGTACAATGGTACCAAGTGGTGGTGGTGGGGTTTACTGCTTTGACAGTCGCCTTCCAGCTTAGCTGATGTCTGCAGACTAGTCCCTCCTTGGGACGCATGTGTCTCACAGCATGGAGCTGGAGAGCGTTGATGGTACCAGATATACACCCGGTGTATATGTACAATGGCACCCCATGTATGTATCCGGTGTATACATACAATAGTGATCGATATGCATCCAGTGTATATGTCCAGGTTTGCGAGTGCCGTCAAGTTGTATTCTGTACGGTGCTAATTACACCCGTACTGCATTGGATCACTGTAACATACGCACTGTGCGGGTTTTAGGAATTGTAATTGTATGTTGTTTCATAATACGTTAATGCTTTTAAGTAACGTTAATGCTTTTAAATCAATTACAAAAAAGGTTTAACTCTCCATAACCCTAATATGGTATATTGAATAGTTGTTGGATAACAGTTGATGGTCCCTCTGAACGAAATAGGAAGCACACATCATGATATTTAATCAATAATCAATTAGTTTCCATAATCTTGTTAATTTCTTGGTTGGATTTGTGTGACACCATTATTCTGTTACATGGCAACATGTTGACCATTCTCATGGACCACTACCGTGTGGTAATCCTCTTGTAGCAAGTTGAGAGATCAGACATTCTCAGATGAATGGAATGACACAGTATCCAATTAAATAGCATTTATTACAATATTTGAATCAATATTAATTTAATATTTATCATAACTGTGGACAGCATCGACGACGAACTGGTATAGACAGACGCTCCCAGTACCGTTCTATGACAATAAACATGCTGGATTGTTACCAATATGAATAACCAGTAGAAATGAAAAAGACACGTGTGCATGTGGTTTATCTGATCATACATCGATCTGTCATCGACCAGGTGTTTCCAATCTCCGGTGATCTGACGCCAGCTGCTACAGATTTTGGTTGTTAATGACGTACTGGTGGCCGTGACAATGTACTTTGGTAGTTGGGGCTTGCACTATTGTCTGTATACTGCTATCTATACTGTATACGAATGTTCAGTGTCGCTACCAGTGTCTGGAATATAAGAGTTATTATAGTTAAATGGAGCAGGAAACTCGGGCACTGTTGCATGTTAATCCCACGCGTGCTACACCTTTCCAACAGGTATTACATATAATAGTATTACATGATGGTCAGTGGTTGACATAAAAAATATGAATGCTGGTTGTTTTCAGGGATGTGCATGGGCCTGACATGATAAATATTACTTTTCTGTGATCACTGAATGTGAAGGCAATCCTCATATCAGTGTTCCAATACTGGAAGCATTATAAAACATAACGATGTTATTTTACACATGTTGGATTAAAATATGATCAATTACAATAAATCTGAAATAAATAAAACTATGAATGATTCCATTTGTTAACGGTCATTAAAAAAATTTATTAATTCAAATCAGTTGGCTCAGCTAAGGCACTTAATACATATACGTCATTGATATGGAAATAGATCCGCACAGCTAAGCATATTCAACATGACGTCAATTCTGAGCTGTGTAGACCCGTATCGGTAGATTAAATTATATATCTGTATTACTAGAACTGTTCGCAAACGTCTACGTTCAACAAGAAGAGCTGGGTGTATATGTCATAGGTCGAGCGACAGCAACGACGACGTTCCCTCCACCGTCAGCGTATGCGTAGGAGGTGGCAACCATACTGAGCGACTAGGTGGAGTCGGTAAATGTTTGTTTGTCAATAACAGCGATATAGACAACTATGTGCAGATATACCAGTTGTTCGCATACGTAAGGTATGGTAACTTTATGATAAATATGTATCTATGTACCTGCATGTCATGTCTGACATACTAAAAAAAATTGAAACACTCAAATCTTTGTTGTTCTTCTTTTTTATGTTAGTAAGTTAATTTTTATATAATCTCAGTAGTATTGTAATGTTTATAATGAATACCAAGTAGTCTTTATTTATTAATGAACGAACATAATTATTTATGAATATCATGCATAACTTACTGAAGAAATAATGTGTTTGAACGCGATAAGATAAACATATGCTGTATAGGCTTCACGTAGTGAACATTAACAACTAGAGTATTGCTTCGGTGTGATTGTGGGCATCCACGGCTTATGATGACCACGCGGGCTTATGATGACCACGCGGGCTTATTATGACCACACGGGTTTATGGTGACCACGCGGGCTTATGATGACCGCAGGCTGTTGCTGATGCAGTTTCTGCAGTTGAACATCAATCTAAAATGCTTTGCTTTGAACAGCTCAATACGTTCATGAATATTCTCAAAGCTATTATAGTTTGCATTTCACAACTTGTAGATATTCGACGAATGCGTCAGGTGTGTATAGATTAAGCTCGAAAGTCGTAGATAGGTTGACAGCTGTCATGACGTGATTCCTGGAAAATAAAAATACTGTTGAACCAAAACAATGGAAGAATATAGCCATTTGGGGGCAATTTCATTACGTGCTATGTAAAATGATAATTTATATAAACATACGCCAGAGAAAATTATAATTTTCAAAATAGTTTAAATACGTAAAGTTATATTAAAGATACATGCATCTTTCGATATAATTACAGGATAGAATATGTAAAGACAATATACTGCATTTTCAACACGACTGCCATGCCCATGGTCACATATACGTTTCCACTCGTTATATATTAGTTCTTATGATAGTTTTGTATGTCCTCATGCAGAAGACACTCTGACTTGTTCTGATTGTTTTATAGAGATCAATATGTCTTCTTCCTCGTATCGAAGTATTATTAAGGAAGAATATCCCGACATGTGTTTCCTATCTGCATCTCCTGGTCAAGTAATGAGTGTCATTTCCCCT
Organism: Lepetodrilus schrolli; assembly: GCA_032361225.1. Taxonomy (NCBI): domain Eukaryota; kingdom Metazoa; phylum Mollusca; class Gastropoda; order Lepetellida; family Lepetodrilidae; genus Lepetodrilus; species Lepetodrilus schrolli. Next base: position 13,028 of record JAUTBT010047448.1, on the reverse strand, counting down.
CTACGTAAATATATTGCTATTGCAGAACGCCAATGAAAACATGAGATTTTCCTCTTATGGAATATCCCATATTATCCTAGCTTATCTCCCTTTTACATTTGGCCATTCTGCCTATTTCCATATCAGCTGGTCGATCATTGCAAGACATTTGACAGGAATCAGTAGTAATTGTATTAGTGGTCGTCGTGGACGTTCCTTGTTACGCCACTTCCAAACACCCACGACGAGCTGTATAAGATGGAACTAGAACCCGCTAAGAATAGTTGTTACTGTAACACCTACACACGACTGCCGATGTGCAGGAAGCAGGGTTATATGCATAGAACCACTGCGTTGAGCGATCCCAGATAATGGAGACGGTTCTATATGCTGCGAAGATACAAAGTATGTGGGCGGTTTCTGAAATTGGAACTTGCCGGTATTTGTTAGAATGTATATATAGTAGTCGATGTTGTGTGCGACACAGGGACATGACCAGTAACAACATATAATTCACTCTGAAAATACTGAATATTCTGACAATATATCGATAGTATTTCGTAGTACCAATACGTCCCTATGCCGTTAGTAAAGTAACTAAAAGTCTAAACTAATTAGTCAAGTAGAAAACATCAATGGTGCGTACAAATGTGATTTTATTGCTTTAAATAATAGTTGGGGGTATGTAGCTGAACATATTGACGGGTGCCACTCTGGCTCCCTTGGGCATTTTTTTTTATTGGGATAATTAGCCATGCCCCTTTTTCTAATAGGAAACAAATAAGTAATACTATTTTTCGTTATACATATCAGTTTGCTATCAAATACTCATTACACATAGATTGTGAAAATATGGGTTACAATCAATGCAGCCATATATTAAAGCTTACGTGAGGTCATCTAAGGTCATATTCGGTCAATGGAATTCAAAAATATAAATATTATTAAACATGTAAAACATCCAAACAAACTAATTTGACGACAATTGTACGACATAATTTTCTATAACATATTTTTCCGAACCTATAAACTTAAACTAGAGATGACAACTGAAGTCATACAGATATAGAAATATTATATTCATGATCTTATTGGCAATATCGCATACTAGGGAATTCTATACCTTTAAAGACATATCATATATATAATTAATATGCTACGTCTGTTGGCAGATATATATATATATATATATATATATATGAAATACTATACAAGTTAGTATGTTATATGCATAAGAAATAATAGACAAGATTTCGGGTAAAAAAATTCGTGTTTCATCGTCTGATTGTTGGAATCTCCTATAGTCTCTCAAGGGAAACAACTAATGAAAGCTGACCTAAATACAATGGTTGTATTACTGATACTAGTTCAAATAATCTACAGTGGTTGTACTTTTATCGCCTTCATATTTTGAGCACTGTTATTTTTGGTAGTAACGTCTATTTATTGAAGAATTATTGTAACTAAACAATTCAAGATATTGATCATGTTAATACAATGTACATTTCTGACACCATTTATCGATATCAGTCAAAGTAAACAGGGCTTTAAAAGTTTAATTGTTTCCTCTACACAGTCATACACACGTACACGGATCACATTATAAAGCGCTGACCTTTACTCGGTATATACGAGTATTTATACATCTGATATTTAGTAAGTATGAATGCCACATAAAACGGTATTAATGTAGTTTTACTGCCCCGGGGTGGGTTGCGGTCGATTGGGGGAGACATACATTCACGGCTACGCTGCGGTTTCGCCCATAATAAAGAAGAAGAAGAAGAGCGTATTATGGTGTCACGTGTATGTAAGATAGAGTGCATGTTTAAACAATAAATTAAAACACCCAGGCATGTTGGCTTATGGGACACTGTATATACAGAAATAGAGAGGTGCCGGTTTATTCAAACATTATAATCTTAAATGCATTGTCGCTGGCCGGGACTGAAATATGCCGATATACGCAGATTGCTGGAGTACAAAGATGCCGGTATTGCCAGAGGGCACTGTAGTAATATTAAGATATATACATATAATGAACAATTATAATATTGCAAAAAATAAAATAACAAAAATAAATAAATAAGAAATACAGATTCAATTATTAACCAGTTGCCGCTGTTAAAGTGGTTCTTCTTTGAAATAATTTAGTTCAAACAGAAGCTAGCAAGAATTGCAAGGATTCTGTATTCATAATATAAATTGTAGATTGTATATTTTGCCCTGTGGGTCATCTGCGAGGTCAACATATGGCGTGTTTATAACAGTATTTGAGACTACAAGAGGTTGATGGTTATCAGTAGGAAATGCACTTTTACAGCTGCCTTAATTAGTTCATATTAAATATAATTCGTTTAATCTCATCATTAATTGTAATTGGATATACTAGCATATATTTCATCTTACTCTATAAATCACAATTACATTTGCAGACAATGTTTTTGCCATGCTGAAATAGACTAAAAGAACAAACTATATATTAATGTATTGGTCATTAGACTGTTATTAAAATAAAATGTGACGACCAAAAAAAACAAACCCAGTGTCAATACGTACACATTCTACGACACTGAAAACGCGACATAGACATTCTCCGAAATTATAATTCTATAACAAGAACAAAACATCATAAATAAATCATGGAACCCTTGCAGGGCCTCTGTTACATAATGAATTCAATTGATCTTGTCCGGTCTCATGCTGTTTACGATTGAGCGAGTCACGTGGACATCATCCGTCGGTTAGTTTTACCACAGACGACGCTCGCCTTGATTTATTTATATAAACCCAACACCGCAACGGCTAAAGGTAGGCCTTTGCCTTGGCGTAATTCTCGCTGACGAGACGTAATACGCAGACTCACCTGTTAAAGTTCCCTTTCATCTTAGCCGACAATATCCGGCAGGTGTTTGAAAGTGTCCGCTTTTCCGACCGATGTTCGGAAGTCTGCAAGCTATTGAAAGCACTAATCTTAATAATTACAGTAATTATACGCAGGGAGTATATTAGCTAATTTATATCAATACTGTTGAGTGATGACATACATGTGCTTACAAAGCTGTTATGAAGGTTACGGGCCACATCGTAATAATATGTAAAACAGAAATAGTTATAGGAATTTTGTGAATTTATTACAATGAAGGAAGTCCAGTTGTTCTATGCTCAGTAAACGGAACCTTCTTCCAATAGTAGTTTTCACCTGCATAGAAATTGAAATCTATAGGATAGATTGCTAAAAACACCGGTTGTTTAAATTTACTAATTGTAACTATTAACCAATCCACGTATATATGTTTGTGACATAAGACTTGCACTGCAGATAACAAGTAGTTCCCAACGACTCGCCTTCAGATGTCGCTTTTTGCACTTTCAAACACAGCAACATAGTATTAGTTGTATAACAATCGTTCATGTTTTTGTGGAAATATGAACATGCATCGTTGCCATGCGACTAAACGTTTGATATGTGAATACACACTCAGAAGATTACATGATGTTCTAGAATGTGTTTGCACAAGTGCATACTGTCTTTGAAGACTTACAGAACCGCTTATCATTACAATTGAAGATATACAAGAAACCATTGCATTTGAATATGTATAAGAACGGTTACCATTACATTTGAAGATGTACAAGATCGGTTACCATTACATTTGAAGATGTATAAGAACGCTTACCATCACATTTCAAGACGTACAAAAACACTTACTGGACGTACAAGAAAAATTGCCTTTGCATTTGAGGAATTATAATAACAATTGCCTTTGCCCACCAGGAAATACGAGAACGCTTGCAAGCCTGTCTGTATGTATATGTAATTTCCGTTGTACGTTAGAGTATGCTTTTTAACATACATGTATTAAAAATTACAACAATAAAGGCATAGATTTTATTGGACTATTGTACACATAACTATTAAGAAGCTTCCTATCTCCACTCCCACCCCCCCCCCAGCCCCTCAACTGGAGCCACAATCATATATGTCACTACATAATTATTCAAAGCCATTTATAGTATCGTATCAACATAAGTAATTACTGTCTCTGTATACATAAATACTGCAGAAGAAAGAGAAGAACTGCCTCAATTTCACGTTATGAGTACAAGATGTCAACAAGTCGGCAAGTATTTAAACACAGCAAGTGTGATACTATACTCATTGCAGATGTTTTCATTGAATTCCTTGTTATTGGTATTTTCTGGTGATAAACAGTGTATAAGCTAGGAATAGCTTCCATTCAGAAGAATCCAAATATAGATGTTTTCCTGTGATGATTTCACGGTGATTGCCCCAGTAATACACTGGCGTGAACTTTATTTATACCCTCGGGCACAATTTACAGATAGCACATAAAAAAAAATGGATTCCTTTCATGATCATTCGTTACTCTCCTGAGACCATAGGACGAATATGTACGTAACAATTTCAATACTGTCAAAAATGTATTTAAAAAATAATGAAAATACAATAAAATTATTATTTTCATTGCAGCCTACCACGTACATGTGTATCTGACATCACCATAGGTGCACATGAACCTGTCATCACTCTATAAGTGTACATGAACCCTGACATCACTCTATAAGTGTACATGAACCCCGTATCACTCTATTATTGTACACGAATCTGACATCATTTGATATACTTCTATGCCATAGGACCCCTTCATTTCGTGTTTAACACAGACCTTTACCTGCGAAACTGACCTGGACTAACTTTGGTGCTGATCAAGACTAATAGTATGGAAGGAATTTACGTATTTCATAACTGAAAATAATAAATTGAGCGAACACCGGTCATCATTTGGACTTGAAAGGGTTACGATATAGGTCTTCAGGCAGTCCAGCTCGACTGGCCTCACCTTTTCTCCATAGGCTTTGATCATACCGACAGATATAGACTATTCCCTCCAGATATAAAAATGTGTGTCACCAGTCTCGCGTAAACTGAATGTATGGGCAACACTTTCACATTGATAACGATTGGTAATAAGCAACAGTTGTTACTGGTTACAGATTCTCTGTATCAACTGCCTGTCCATATCTCCATTGCACTGAATGTTTATGATAGTATCATCGGAGGATGGCTAAGCATTGAGAGGAAGAAACTTAGAATACCAGTGCGAATATGTCCATGGCTTAATATTACTTCCGATTACTTGTTATGATACAATGGTGTATAGGTCCTTGTCAAAGACATCTTAGAGGCAATACCCCCCAAATGTAACAGAATTCTTAGAAAATCGAAAATACATGTACACTGTAAGTAGCTCAAATGTCTTTTACATGGATTAAGTTGTGTATACTACTTAGATTCTTGGTTCGGCCAGTCGCCGAGATTACGAAACTTTTTTTGAATACGAACCCATTTCAAGGTTTTGTTTACAAATCCCCACATACAAGTTGAGCTTAAAATGAAATGTTTCGTGTGTTCCGTTATTTCTATTTAATTTACCAAAGAAACATGAATTAATAACAACACAGTGAACAATAATGAATACAACAGAACTGCATATTTCACGTTTCACTTTGATAACCAATACTTTCATTTAAAATCAAATATGTTTAGTACAGAACGGCTTACCCCCAAACATATTTAAGGTTCAACTCTCCTATAGATGCAAATACATTATTTTATGTAAATCTACATGCTCTTCAAATTATCTCGGTGTAGAACGACATCGATATGTACACTGGAAGTCTCTTGATGCACGGCGTGCCGCTATATTTACCCCCCTTCCCTCTCCTCCTTGAACCCCCCACCCACCACCACTCTGAGTGCACACGAACGTCTGTCTGACATCCTACCTTTCCGGCCCCCACCGTTCAGCTACACTATATCACAGGTAAGCCTCAGGTAACACACCAAGTCTAGGTGACAACAAGCTAACAACACAGTGAACAAGTATACTTAAGACACAACCACAATTTGTTGAAAAACACATAAACTGCTTTTATTGTCACAGTTTTGCTTGTTTAACCATTCTTTTTCCCACGTCAAAACACACCTGAATAATACTACTATATCGGTACTGGGGGGTACTGCTAAGGTATGTTCTAGGATATTACTAATGAACACAGACTTGCCTGACCTAAGCTAATGTAATAGGTACGGTAATTGATTGTCATTTGACAATTGGACGTATTAATTAATTGGACGTATTCATTAATTAATAATAATAATAATAATGATAGATAAATGGTAATGTACAATTACAAGGTCGGAGACCTAGGCAGTAGTGTCTAGAATTAATGAAAGAGGAAGCAATCAAAGTGAAAGTGTTCATCGAGAGGTATACGACGTTCAGTTCACACGTGACTACTAACACACACATTTTTATATCTGGAAGGCATAGTATATAGTTTACCTGTCAGTATGATAAAATACTGTAGCGGAAAGGTGAGGTCGATAATAGATCGTTTGTTTATTTCTATTCGAAATGAATATTGTATTCAGTTAGGTGCAACTGATACAAAAAACTAATTAGTAAAAGTAGTAAAAATAATTGTCCTCTCATCTATAAAAGGAATTAATTGGCAGCAAAAACATGCGTGCAATAAGGAATATACAAGAACGTTTCCCTGTGAAATATTGCGACACACAAAAACTACAGACAGTAGTACGCTCCCAAAACGTGAGTAGTCATGGCACTTTATCCTGGGAAAATTACAGGTGAATGAAACACCTGAGCTATCAGTTACTTGGGATAGCCACTTCCCGCGCACTCCTCCTGCTATTAGAAGGATATATAGTTTAGATAACCAAAGATTGCGGCCACAGGAAGCTCTACAATTGTGGCCGAGATATGGAAGAACTGATAAGAAAACACATCACGCAATACGTTGTTTATATTGTAAAATAATCAAATACAATATCACAATATCTTTGAAATAATTTGTTATATATTATAAGTTTTGAAAGCAATAATAATAATAATAAATTAATGTATATAACGCCTAATATCAAGCTAGCACTGCGCAGTGTACTGGTGGTGTATACTTAAACTGTATAATAATTTGAAATATATTATCAGAAAGCAGTTTGATAATTTTACACAAAGTGTCGTAGTTTTTATAGAGAGAATATGTTTATGATGAGAGAACACGGGGCAAATTCGACGACTTCGTTCGACGCAAAGGAGCTGATGTGATGGGGACATTGGGATGTATATGATCTGTATACACATTGTGCAGAGCTATCGTCCTTGGTTCATCTGTATCAACTGTGTCTTCGAATGGGATTTTCATGTTCGACACTAACTTTCAACTAATCGTGGTACAATCTTATCGTTAAGCTTGAACTCTCTTGTTTCTGTCGTTCTAGCACAACAGCCTAAATTAAAGCCATCTTTGAGAACACCTACAAGTTTTATACTCCAAACAATCAAATTATGCGCCCATACAAATGAAATGAAACTGTTGGCCGTGAATAAGAACAGAACACATAAACATTAACGTAATGAGTGACCCTATTCAGATCTATAGCGCAGACCAACGATGTTTGTGTCTCCATATTTAAAACAATACATTTCCCTCGATGTCTTGATCTAATCAAATAAATAGTAACTGATTGCTCACATATCAGGAATAGCCTGCCTACTAATTTCTTTAATACATAAAAAAAAATAAGAAAACAACAAAACCCATCTCAGTTAATAGTCACTATCAGGAAGTGTATGTTTTCGTCACAAGAGAGAGTACAGCGCTATTACATCGGTACGAACACATACTCTTTGAGATATATATCATTACTATAATGCTTTTATTCATGGAGTTATTCTTTAACGGTATGCCTCTCTCGTCATCATGGCTGCCATAGTAAGGGTAGATGGTACATAGAAGTTATACCCACTAGGTACTTCTTGTTCAGTGTACCGACTACATACTAGTACACAAAGTGTGCTATTCATTATGGGAACCGGTGACAACTTACTCGTAAATGTGATTGACATCATCCACGACAATTTCCTGCATGCTTCCGTTTCTGACGGAAATTACCGAGTCATGCTGAGCAGTCTTTACCATGTCTTAATACTGATATAGAAGTCTTAGAAATGTCTGTATCAGGCCAGTGACTGATTGGGAGGTCTTAGTAACTACATGTCCGTTTCTCTGACGCCCACGAAATCATTTATCAAAACAACCGTTGATTCTACGTAGGCGAGAGTAATTTTTGGATCTATTCTTGTATGTGTACATGTAAACATGTTTGTTTTTGTTTGTTTTGAATCCAGGAATAAAATTTACATACATTCAATGAATATATCATGTGACAACATCTTCGTTTATCTGAACATTGATATCTGCGCAAATGAATCTCATAAACAGACTGATCACATTTTCAAGGTGACTTTGATCGAGAATAGATATATAACTATAGATCACTAGATCACAAGATCTAGATATATTAAGTCTAGAATATCTTTGTTAGTGAGGTGGTTGAAGTTAGTGTAAATTGAAGAAGACATAACCCATTTGCATTTAATTTGTAGTAAATTATTATTTTAGAATAAAGTAAGTTTTCACTGAATCTTATAATGACTTTCTCAAGTTGTGACCTGTACACACACGCACGCACGCACACCACACACACACACACACACACACACACACACACACACACAGAATGGTAGGCATATCAATGTGTTCTCGGGTTGAAGGAGGCATGTAAACAGGACAGCTTTCAAGATACAAATGTAGATGGATTAGCGACAACCAATACCTCTTTCACTATACCTATTGTCATCGAGGTTGTAAATTATAACTATTACAATAGGTTCAATCTTTCACTCAGATAGAAGTCTACTTCTCCTAAAGATGGACACTTTATTAAGCACCATGAACTACAAAGAATCAGTTCCTTTAATACGGTATTTCCAGATCGTTTCTGAACTGGGTTATATTGAAGTCCATTTCATGACCATATAACTCAAATCGCGACCTTTAAAGGTTGCCAGTACACTCGCCAGTACACTCGCCACATGGAGTTTTATGTCATGAACCACATGCTGTTATATTTGATTATCATTGTTGAAATACACAGTTCAATAACACTATATGTCTGAGCACAACACGGCGCGACATAACACATGTCCACATGTCGATTGCTAGAAGTATGTCTTTACTTTGAGCTAACCGCAGCCGTCGTTATTTATTCACGGAAATCTTCAATATACAAATCAATATGAATTATAAAAAAGTCTGACCGTATAAAAATGTATAAACTGGTTAATGTCTATTGGAGTAGTAGTATGTTCACGTCAACGCAATACGCACGCCGAATGGTGTAAAGTGAAAGTGTCAAAAAGGACTACTTTTATGCTAACCGCTTACAGAATAGCAACATATAGTAGTCTTGATATAAAACATTGAAGCCAGCGCATCCTACACGTGACTGCGTAACAACAGGTGTGTGTATGTGTGCCAAGAACTCGACGACATTGACAATCTTCCAAACATTTCTTGTAGCAGACGACAAATGACTGCAACGTGAGGCCTTCTGTATCAATGTCAACCTTTAGCAGAAAGCAAAGCACATGCACATTTTCTATAATATTACTCATGCCGGCTAAAAATATCCGGAAGATATTCAGAATATGAATAAAATATAACAGATATACAGGTATTCTTCGTTTATACTTTTATCGCATAACATAGGAGTTTTGGAGTACAATAAACCAATTCTATAAATATAAATATTTTCACTAGTGCAATAACACAAGATATTTTTATAATTGTATTCATACACGATATCAAAGTCTTTTTCGACCTCTTTTAGAGCTTCTTCTTTGGACTTAATTCGTCGAATATATAGTTAAAGATTTCTTCAATTAAATATGCAAACACATTTATGAAAATTTACACATTTACTTGGAACTATATTTAGTCCGCGTGCTTTAACCCAGTTCCCGCGTGCTTTAAGACATTTGCCTATACATATAGTGTTGGTGACTGAAAATCGATATTACAATAGTTTCTACAGATAAATAGAATATATGTATTAGATAAGATAGTAGGGACCTAAAATTACACGAAATTATAATATTGGCGTTTGCATGTGCAATTGGGAATCAAATTGCCTAAACATTTATACGTGCAACTTTAACAATTATTTCCCAGGCAGACATCTGGTTTGTGCTTTTTGGTAGGTGAGATCTCCATGCTATCAACTTTAGGATGTGCCTACATCTATTTAAAAACAACCCAACAAATTCCACCTGGTATTGCGTGCAAAGATCTCTAGAATACTTCTAAAACTACAGTAGATGTCAGCTTCCATCGTGTGCTAACACTGTAAGTATTTGCACCGGATCTCACCTGATCTTCGCTAAGCATGGCAGTTAAAAAAATACTCTTGAAAACAAGCAGCTTTCATTTAGCTTATCTGGATCCTGGATAGCTCATCGCTGTGTGTCCCAAACTCAACCTCCTGTGCCAGAAGAACATGCTGTCGGAGGAAGTAGGGGGTCGGGTAATCCGCAGTCGAGGAAACGCTTCAAACACCTGAACCTAACTATAATGCCTAGTCAATAAGTCAAGTCCGTGTTTGAACGCGTCGCCCGGTGTGGATGCTTTTCACGATCATGTCCAGAGTAGCATACATGATATATATGTCTGCATACAAATTATCAATCTTTCAAATGAGTACCTAAGCTATATTTTGTTAACAGAAAAAAAATAGATGCATATATAGTAGTCGACATACATAACATCCTTTTCGTATCGATGTATGCATGTGCATTTCTAAATGTTCCCTTTTTAACGTGCACCGGTGTTTACATCGCCGAAAATGACCGGAATCGACCGAATAAGTCTAATGATAGCGCCCTGTTACAAAGAAATCAATATTTAAACATACAAATATAGTTTTCTGCTAGTATAATTAAACAGTAAATCAGCCAGTAAACCATGTCCGGACATTATAAATATATGTTCTGTTTGTATTACAGCTGCATCTGTTCTGGGCCTGAGTGAAACAAAAGTTCTGTTTTGTTATGGAAAATAACAAAAATGTATTAAAAGATACCACTTGGCTAACATTAGCACTTATTTCACTGATGATAGATTACATATTTATGCACCCAAAAAACACTGGATTGAAGCGACACAGGTAGAGAAACACACTATTGTTTTAACACGAGATAGCTATAAAGGTTTAATACCTAGGCGCCGATTAAAATAGACATTGTTTTGCTCATTATTATCGTACATTGCAAAAGTATATTTTGAGAAGATTGCCTAAAGCACTTATTTGATAATTATCATATAAATATGAATTTCACATTTGTAATAGAAATGGAAATATGCCATTTGACAATCAAAGCCTCCGGATAGAATTTGGCAAGGCGCTCTTTCTATGACGTCAGAGTTGTATGCAAATTGACCTGCCGACAGCAGTTAAAATACATAGGATTAACTTTTTCAACAATACTCCGAGAGTTGCTATTTTCGTTCCACACAATATGAATGAAACTTAATAATGACAATTGACATAAAAACACTTGCACAATTATATCTTTATTCAGCCAAATATTTCCAAAATAGACGGAGAAGGCTGAAAGTGGAATAGATCAATGAAAAGAGCATGTCTGTTTCCCCGCCAATCATTCACAGAGTCCATTAACAAAACCGTCTAGGGAAAGTGCAATGGAGTGGTAATAAACATCTAATCTTACACACGTAATGAATGGGCCTTGTTCACCTGTAACCAGAAAACAACACTCTTCCTGGGGAATGGTATGGCACTAACCTGTATGAGTCCACTCTCCCAATATAGCACGCTATGTGCACTAAATATAGCACGCTATGTGCACTAAATATTATTGTCGTAATAATTTCGGAACATGTATTTACTTGAAGCTATGTAAACACGTCATGAAAGATCGTGTGAATCAAAGTATCACTATCAAAGTAAATATTGGATACTATATTAATATTTAATTATTAGCTAGTATGTAATGCATTATTCGTGTTATTGCTGTTTAAATTTACCTTTCAATTATACCAGGACTAATTTAGTAGAGTTAACTCAAATGTTAACCTAATGTTTCATGGATTAGCTGAACATTTACCCTTCTTGTAATATCTTTACGATCAATGTACATTAGGCATGCCATGCTGACATCTAATGCAGTCATCATAACACTCAATGCAGTCATCATAACACTCAATGCAGTCATCATGACACTCAATGCAGTCATCATGACACTCAATGCAGTCATCATAACACTCAATGCAGTCATCATGACACTCAATGCAGGCATCATGACACTCAATGCAGTCATCATGACACCTAACGAAGGCAATGGCGCCAGATAGGGACCATTCTATATTTAGAAAATAAACAACTCAACGATACAAGAAGTTACAGGATAAAACACGATAAAGAATGAACTCAATTTCCTTGTTGTGCTTGTCTATTGGCAATGTGCGAGCTATCGGCAAACAGCGAACACGAAATACAAACACTCGTCACGTGTTGTAGTTGTTTCTTCTCTGCACTCTGGTCATCATTTGCTCATCAGGTATTCGCGGTGCTCATCAAACTCTCAGTGTGGACACGGCGATCCAGGTAACGGACGGGGGATTACCATTGCGATCCTTATTGCACGTTTTCGGTTTGTCTTCGATCTTACTTTTTTTACTGTTAAGTCCTCCAGTTACCTGTCTGCTTAACACCGGGACACGAATTTCCGCATGGAATCGTTTTGTATTAGCTATCTACATCATATTGCATCTTGCTCGTAGCAAGAAGAAGAAGAAGAAGAAGAAGAAGAAGAAGAAGAAGAAGAAGAAGAAGAAGAAGAAGAAGAAGAAGAAGGAGGAGGAGGAGGAGGAGGAGGAGGAGGAGGAGTATTTGAAATAGAAGAGGTAGCTAGTGAAGAAGAAGAAGAAAAGGCATAATTTGAAAAAGAAGAAGAGGCAGTATTTGAGGAAGAAGAAGAAGGAGAAGAAAAGGCGGAATTTCAGGAAGAAGAAGAAGAAGAAGAAGAAGAAGAAGAAGAAGAAGAAGAAGAAGAAGAAGAAGAAGAAGAAGAAGAAGAAGA
>JAUTBT010047437.1:0-16335 GCA_032361225.1 Lepetodrilus schrolli | reverse complement strand
TAGATACGACTGTTTGCTGGTATTATATATTAGTAACCCACAATAACGTACATTTTTCTTTGTGTAATATGTATTGGTTAAAGGTTGTACAGGTAGGTCTACAACAAGGTCTCTACCCAGAAAAGTAATCAATGATTGACATTTTTGTGAATCACACTTCAATTTGGTTACAGTAGCATTGTGTATATTACGTAGCCACTCCATGTCGTGTGTTGTTCACAATCACGTAATATCCCATTATATTTCCGCTTGGAGGGGACCCTACAGTTCTTTAGCTAATTGGTAGGCCTTCTGGAGAGCTACTTAATCTGTTCGAGATGACCTCTTCGCCAGACCAAGTGTCCTCTCCAGAACCCACCCTGAAGCCTTTGGTAGCCAGCGGGTTGTTTTTCCTCAAACAAGCCTTACCCTGTACCCTTGTCATTCTTGTTTTCCTTCGATTCAACACTACATCATCCTCTGTGGAACAGAGGACCACTATGTCCTCGGCGTCGTTTCCAAGGGATGTGTGTGTGTGTGTGTGTGTGTGTGTGTGTGTGTGTGTGTATGTGTATGTGTGTGTTTGTTTGTGTTTGTGTGACGTCGTGTTCAAGGCCACTCCAACTGCAGCGAAATACATATATTCTGCTCGGGTGTGGGATTTACATGTATGTGTGTGTGTGTTTGTCTCTCTCTCTCTCTCTCTCTCTCTCTCTCTCTCTCTCTCTCTGTGACGTCGTGTTCAAGGCCACTCCAATTGTGGCGAAATACATATATCGGGTGTGTGTGTGTGTGTGAGCGTGTGAGTGTGTGTGAGCGTGTGAGTGTGTGAGTGTGTATGTGCGTATGTACGTGCCTGTGTATGTCTGTGTGTGCGTGTGTTGGTGACTGTGTGCGTGCGTGTGTGTTCGTGTGTGTGTGTGTGTGTGTGTGTGTGTGACTCTGTGAGTGTTTTGGGGCTTGTTAGGGGGCTGGGGGTTTAGATAGCACACCTATAGTGTCCTCGAATCTGATTTAAACTAACACGCTTACCCACACATGTGATTAAAGAGGACACTCTAGCCACTTGACCGGTTAATATGTCGGCTATTTGTGTCAAGAGAACCATGGCATCGGTCTTCCATAACGCGAGATCAATTAGTTCGATGTGGGCAGTTCCGATTGCATAGTGATTTTACATGAGAACCGACATATAAAGGGATCAGCGGTATTTACTGTAGAATCATCGGGGTAATTATGACGCAATGAACTGCTAGAAGGTCGTAATAGTGGTGGATTGCGTCAACTGGTGAGCTACTGTAGCGCCGATGATGCCATACAAATGCCTCGTCTGAACCACGGAGGAGGCCACCCTGGTATTATCTACATGCTGGGTTTTGTGACCACCTTTAAGCACGTACTATAAGGTGGGAGTTAGCTAGACATGTAGATTGATGGGCCAGACAGACAAGACGAAGGTCAATAGACAATGTAAGCCTAGAGGCCATGTTCCAGAAGCTACCGTATGCATAATGACATCGTTAAAGCCTTCGTGGAGGACCATTTGATGATCCGAAAGAGTCTTTCCTCTACGAAGTCTTAACGATGTCGTTACGCATACGATCACTTCGGGAACATGGCCCCTGGGCCCTACTGTACAAACTGGCATAAAGGCTTCAGTGTGAACAGTTCATGTACTAGTATTTCTATAAGGAGCGTTCCTTTCCGGCGAAAACTTGCCGGGAACCGCTGCGGTAACCACATTAGGTCTGAACGGGCTTGAACTCTAAAGTAACCTTAACTCAAACCATAGCAATGGTGTAGTCTACGGCTAGATGAGAGTCAAGAGGCCTCCAGTACGAAACGTCGTAACTCTAAGATAACCATATTTCCAATAGCAGGCTAGTCATTAAATAATTACTAATGGATATAAGATTCCCTTGTAGTTACACCGTTTCAACATGCAGACACTGGGCTATCCGCTAGCCGTAGACTACACCATTAGCAAGGTTGAAGTTAAGGTTACTTCAGAGTTAAGGCTCCCTCACACGCGTCGATCGGTTGTACGATGAGTCCAGTTCGACTGGTCGTACGAATATAATGTGTTTTAGTCATGCGATCTCGGTCGATGCAATCCGTCGATTAGAATTGTGAATCGCATCGCATGTATGCTCACACGGTACGATTCGCCGCATCGTTTCAACCGATCGACCCGTGTAAGTCAACCTTTACAAGAGAACTTTGGAGCTCTCCTATCCGCTATGTACGAGGCCATAGCCCTCTTGTATGCTCTCGATTGCCATATGAGAGCTACGAGGGCGCTATATGGTGTTATGTTGAATACAAGAGCTTCATGAAAGGGTATAAGCTAGCCGGCAATACTCCACAGTACAACCATAGTGCGAAGAGAGTAGTAACTCCCAATAAGGGTTTCTAGCGTCGACTTATGACTGCCGTGGCGCAACAATCCTTCTCTGGATCAGGCTCAAGCCCCCGTTCCACAGAACGATCGTAGCGCTACGAGTCGTAAGTCTATGTTACGGCATAAGAGTTACGGCTCGTATAGCGCTACGATTGTTCCGTGGAATGGGACACAGGTTCCACAAACCGATCGTAGCGCTACGACAGTCGTAACGTCAACGCAGGTATCCTATAGCGACAGGCAATCGCTCCCTGGAACTTGACTAGCTCGTTTGATGGAACTGTTACCCAACTCTTGTCAATCTATTAAATTGAAATATCTTATTTTCTATCTTAGTAATCGTTCATCCACTCCCTTCTGGATCTATTCACAGGATTCAGTAACCATTTCAGTAAGTTTATCAAGTACCATGCGTTCATCGCTGTGATGGGTTACCTGTCTGTCAGGTTAATAATTGTGTTAATAGATGCTTTTGATATAGGAAAGAGGACCCAATAAATGTGTAATCACTTATTATGTCATGATGTATATATTGCAAAACAGATTATGAGAGGTGTGGGGGAGAAAAGGGGGATATGAGAGAGGGAGGGAGGGAGATAGAGAGAGATAGAGAGAGAGAGAGAGAGGAGAGAGAAAAGAGATAGAGAGGGGGAGATAGAGAGAGAAAAGAGATAGGGAGATTGAGAGAGAGAAGAGAGTGAGAGAGAGAAGAGAGAGAGGGAGAAGAGAGAGAGAGAAGAGAATGAGAGAGAGTGAGAAAAGAGAGAGAGAAAAGAGAGAGGGGAGAGAGAGAAGAGAGAGAGAGGAAAAAAAGAGAGAGAGATGGAGGGCGAGAGAGGGAGGGCGAGAGAGGGAGAGAGAGAGAAGAGGGAGAGAGAGAAGAGAGGAGAGAGAGAGACAGAGAGAGAGACAGAGAGAAGAAAGAGAGCGATCTGTGTGCACTAGAAGTGTTAATATAGATGGCATGCATCATCAGGCACTGAAGAGGACAGTTATTGCAGCGTACTAAGATAGGGACATTATATCTGTCATTGGAGGCAATGAAGCAGAGTTGTCTTAAACGTAATTTATATGAATACCTTGCTACATTTAACATATTGAGTCAGATATACTCAGGGCGCTATGACTCATGACGATATTGCACTATGCCCGATATATTGTCACTTGTACTTAGAAATCACGAATATCGGTAACAATGAGATGTGTGGCTAAAGATTTAAAGAGTTAATCCCCGAGTATATCGACGTTTATATGGGATAGAAGTGTGATCGCTTGGCTGTCCACATGTAACACTCTTACATGTACTAGTATACTGAAATAAATTGAAAACGCAACGCTGATTTTATTAAATATATTACATTTTGTATTTATTGATCTTTCATTTTATTTGAATGCATGCTTTTCCGAACTGATAGATAATACTGAGATAACATACTTTTGTAGTTTACGGATCGAGTCATAGTTATTATCCCTAAGCTTTAATGGTGCTGCGGACTGCTCTGCACGTAATATTAAAATATCAAATTATTGTAATCAATGGAATTATTGATCTTATTTTTAATATATCTTAAGAGTGCAATATTGTATACAAGTATAGATACGTCTTGTTCAGATATAGATATTGCTTGTTCAGATAGATACTGCTTGTTCAGATAAATACCACTAGATACCGCCTGTTCAGATAGATACCGCTTGTTCAGATATATATTGCTTGTTCAAATAGATACCACTAGATACAGCTTGTTCAGATAGATACAGCTAGTTCAGAAAAATACCGCTATATACTGCCTGTTCAGATAGATACCGCTTGTTCAGATAGAAATCGTTCGTTCATACCTGGTGACGTGACAACAGCCATTTGCAGGTCAGTCGCGCCCATTGCTAGCCTGTTTCACGAAATCCCAACTAACAGTGAAACAAGGAAACAGGTACTTTATCAATCCACAATGATCCGAAATCTAGGAATCTATTAAGCTTATGCAATGTCGCTACGATACTTATGATCTGACGGCTTTCTATGACCCCCAGGTGTTTGCAAGACATACCCTCAAACCATTCAGCGGCGAGGTTAATTCAGGACAAAATAATTAAATATTACCTTAGCCATTTTATCGTATGGATTGCATGTATTACCTAATTATGTTGCCATACACCAACAGACCACTATGATGCTTAGGTTGACGCTATGACGCTATTTAATATTTAAACGGGCATTCAGGTGCCATCGGGCTGCTATAGAGCCAACATCGCGATTTGGTATTGTGCTATCTCATAATGCCTTGATCTTAATCTTGAACTTGATGCCAGTTGTGATATCAGTTGACAATGATAAACGCTTTAAACGCCAGCGGTGTGATATTAAGGCATCTTTCCTAGCATTACGATGACCTGATTAAAACACTAATACAAATAATGCATTTATTTTAGTTTAATTACTAAGCTTGGCAGAATGGATCCTTAAATTATGTTCTTATGTTAACGTAGCTGATGTTAATATTAATACATGTATGTTAATACAATTAACACCATTTGAAATCTGTAGCCTACTCATATTAAACTATTCAACTAATTTCAACCACAGCTTTCTTACATTTCACTTCGGGGCATAAAAACATATTTTAACGCGACATAAAAGCATGAACTCATGCAGATAAACAAACATTTCAATGATTCAAAATACCGAAAATCGCATTCAAGTAGCATTGCCAAAGGGAATAAAAACATTAATGGTTGCCCAACAGAGGACTCCCCCACCCCACCCCCCCTTTCTGTTTCATGTCACCTAGCCCCGTACCACAGAATGATCGTAGCGCTACGAAAGTCGTAACTCCCATACGTTGACACTGAGATGCGACTCTGGTAGCGCTACGATGGTTCTATGGAGCGGGGACCGGATCATTTAGCTTGTGGCAACATGGGCACAGATGTATGCATGATTCATGGATATACTCATCATATCGGAATGGAGATGGCTTGTGGTTGTTTTTTCTCTCACTGTGAAATTAAATACTGTGTCTGGTGTCGCATAATTTAAACAACACGGGGCAATTAAATACTACTTAATTCGTAGTCGGTGACAATGAGACAGCGAACATGAATATAGACCGGTAGGCAGTCGACTACCTTGGATCCCATGTCTTGAAAAGGGCAAAGGTTTTGTTGCGGGGTGACGCAAATTCAATCTGATTGAACATAAGGTGCTTGTTTTTTTTATGGCGCTATTAGCATGTTCGTTGATATGTAATACGGTGAGCACAACCGCTTGTCTATCTAGACATGTAAACCATTGTGAATTATAGTTGTAGTGCATAAAAACGCAGCCCTTTGTTCGTAAAGAATCCCGTTTATGGATCCGGACAATGAGTGGTAAACTGCATTTAATGTACTCCAGTAACACTGACAACACATCACTTCGGACATTCTTTCAACATTTACTTTTTAGAGCATTTTAACACGATTTATTCGATTAATTAATCGGCGAATTTCAATCTACATTCGGGAATGAGGAAGTCAGCATTATCAACGATATCATTGGTTGATAATGGTAATGGTTATTGGCACGAATACTTCCGCAGTAGCCTGAGGTTATCCGAGTAGGTGGAAATTATAGCTGGTCACACCTTGATGTTTGAGAAGTAGTCGACGACATGGTGCATGTATGTTTCTTTCGATAATATGGGATTGTTAAAAATGCACTCCCGGCAAAAACTACACTGGGAATTTATGGATTTGAAATGAATAATCAGTTAGTTAAACTGCATGTCGGCTATTTCTGAGGATACCACTAGCATATACGGCATTTATTTCAGAAATGTATTTAATTCTGAATATTTACAGTACAGTCTACAGTCTACAGTCTACAGAAGGTATAATTCATGCACAGTGATCCAACGACCAGGGTAATAATAGTGCTTTGAGCACGCACCTTGCATATACCCATTATTATTATTATTATTATGATTATTATTCTTAGGAATATTAGTAGTAGTAGTAGTAATAGTAGTAGTAGTAGTAGTAGTAGCAGCAGTAGTAGTAGTAGTAGTAGTAGTAGTAGTAGTAGTCAGCCTATACGCAGATACGCAGACGCATCCACATCAACTTCCTAGCTAACTTTATATCTTAAACAAAGCATAAACATACAATATAAAAACATAAGAATGATGTCTAACAGAATCTAATTTTAAAGCCTTTCGCACTCTACTAGGGTTCTTAAGTAACTGTTGTACTTCACAGATTCAGATCTCGTTTCATAGGCTGATCGTAGCTCTTTATATTGAGAATTGGAACATTCTGTACATATATTACGTATATGTGGCGGAATGATCGTCCTCATACGTACTTAGTCATGTTAAATAGGATATTCCTTGGAAACTACGCCAACATACTTATTTTTAGCCCTGCTATAGAAAGCTAACTTAGAATAGGTCAAATGAAGTAAGACAGGCGATGCGAATTGAGATCTACTACATACATTGTTAAAATGTCAAACCACACCAGAACAAAAATGGTTTGAGAACTAGATATATACAATATACATAGGCCATGGCTGATAGTTTATAATCTAAGCTCTCTATGTAAATAAACGCGCATATACAAGAAGCATGTTTCGTTTAACAAACAAGGAAGTAGAAGGCAAGGTTGTCGTGTTTTTGTGTCGCGGGGAGAATCAAAGATAGAATCTACCAAGTGACCTTCCGTGTCGCCTTCGATTCCAGTAACCGACTCGTTCCGGATGGCCGCTGTTGAACACTAACAATTCCCAACACATACATAACGTAATTGTGTTGATATGTTGTCATGTGTTCTGATGCTCTATTGTAGTGTTGATGATGACTGGTAGCGTGCATGTATTCAGTAACCGTTCTATAGATTGTTCACAACAAAATAATATTAATAAGTAATGAAAACGGTTGTGAGAACTGCGTTTGAAGGTATTCGTACTACATGAAAATTGACTTTCATTTTTACAAATTGCAAATATTAACTATTGAGTACACGATTAAAATATTGGTATATTACTGATGTTAGTCAGTTATATTAAGATGCTTTTAACATTAAAATCTGTTAGATAAGAATAACACATAAATACCACACAAAATGAGGGTACACGAAACAAGCATAATAAGTTATTGACGACAAAACAGAACATGCTTATGTTGAGATAAGAGTTATAAATGTACTATTGCTTATTTAAAAGACGAATGCTGGTAAGAATAAAAGACTTGGCATATCTATTTGTTCTAGATTTCAGAATTTGGAAGCGGCGTCCGGAAAGTAATAGAGAAAATCCCGAGTTTAGAATATGCATGTTTTTGTTATTTGATTTTCAGACCTAGATTGATTACTTGCCGCTCGCCAATAGAAGACATTTTTGTTTTTATTGTTAGTGAAAGAGCACCAAACCAGCTCTATATTGAAAAGGTTAAACATTTTGAACAAAGGTTTTGTAAAATAACAATAGAGTAGAAGTGCTAACATTGTAAGATCTCAATTTTCGTATAAAATATAATTTTTTTTGTGATTTCTTGTAGACTCAGCCGTTCGTCAATGATTGTTCCTAAGTATTTGTATTCACTGACAATCTCAATGAAAATAGCAGTACGAATGCTTATACATTTGAGAGAAAGTTCGTTTGGGGCTAATTTCCAAGTTTGAATATACATTGGGCCTATGTGTTGATATCATCAAGGTTATGGTGGATTCACTTAACATAGAACATGCATAGACACACGTACACATAATATGTACATTCATAGTCATGCAGGTATATTTAGTACATGTATGTGTGAGTGTATGTCTGTGATTGGCCGACAGTAATCCATTGCCTAGAACATCCTGCTAGTTATAAATATTTTCATATTTAATTATTTCTTCGACGACGCTGTAGTTGCTATTGGAATGTTTCAATTACATTTTAGTAGGCTACATATGAAACTAAAGTATAATTATACTTTTGAAAAATCTACGGCGTTGACTTTGATAGCTGAACATAGATTGTAGCGTTAATAAATATAACGTTGATTGTATTCAGGGAGGTTACTGTCGGACACACTGTCAGACAGTTACATTTGTAATTGAGAGGTATCAGCGAGAGTTACATTTGTAATTGAGAGGTATCAGCGAGAGTAATATGAGATAGAGCTCCAATGAGATCTTTAAGAGCAATGTTCTAAATGCTTTCAGAAGTGATGCAGTGTATGTCTTTGGGGTTTTGCTAAATTCCTAACTTGATTGAGTGCGTCGTACTTTTAACCTGTTGATTATTAAGATGAATTTCAGCTGGGGTGAGTGTTTTTGTTTGTGGCTTTGCTGGGGTGTGAAAGATATGTAGAAATGCATCCGTCGTTGAGTGTGTGTATTTATGATTGTAATTTTCTCGTTAGTTAGATACCCGTGTTCTGTCATCTATTGACCGTCTCTGTGGCGAAGTGATCAGAGTATTAACCTGCAGAGCGTGAGGTAGGCCCCCCTATATGGTTCTATCTCCTGCCTCGTCATACCGTTGTAAAGACGTTACAAGATTGCATATCGTTGTCCCCCCAGCACTTGGCTCTCAGCACTAAAGGGGGTATAGAAATAGATAGATAGTTGGTCGCCTTGATCCGAATCCGCATTTTATATAGTTAAATGTATGATTGTTTTTCAAATAAATTACAATCGCATTTTAGCAGTTATTTCTGGGAGTTAATCTCAATACAGCAGGTTTAAAGCGGTCAGTTGAGATACACGTATATGATTATTAAACTAATAAATAGCAAATGATCAGTGACCCAAGTGCTGGTATCGGTAATTTATACCAACATAGTCTATGAATTCACTGACCATTAAACTATTCTCTTGACCTACAGTAATAAAATAGGATTTAATATTACTGCTTAAAGAGTCCATAGGTTGTAAGATATGTCCAAATTTAGCTAGACTTCAGAAAATTGCTACCAGCTGAATCATAGTATTGACTAATGTATCTGGCTACATACGTGGTTATTTCCAACATGTGTCATTGATTAAATTTCAATGTTATAAAGCTGATAACTTGTTGTTTATTTTATGTTTAAAAGTATAACAAGTAATATATCATAATAACCTAATCTGTCAATTTCTTGCATATTAGAATGCAGCTCATGTTCTTAGTAACAGTAGTAACAGTTTCACATATCCACACGTATATCTTCACTTAATGTTATAGGTTGATCCCGGATCTATATAAGAGTAAGTTTCAGGAGATCGTGTCAATAATGTGTTTACATATCCCGTATGGTCAGTATCTGCCACATCATTAACCTTCCTCTATGTTATTCTTCAGCTGGAGGTTCTTACCAAGTCAGTCAGAATCTATACACAACATGCACAGAACGTATCAGGAACGCTATTAGAAGTACGATAAGGCAAGTAGCCTCAATATATTTATACACCTGACATACTTTTATCATTGAGGTTGCTGTATAATGTGAACACTTCATTACTTAAGAACGGTTTACAAAAGCAGATCGCTATCTTGTATATAGGTTACATGATCAATGCTATTTATGTATTCTATGTGTATAAGTTCCCCTTGTAGTCCCGCCTATAGAGTGTATTGCGCATGAATGCATGTCTACCGGGTAGATATTTACGTAAGAACTAGTAACTTTAGTGTACTCTGCTAATATATTCGTCATGGTTCTTCGTTAATTATCCATGTACAATATATAGTTAATAGCTATTACATTTTCTATTCCAGTAATACCAAATTTCAACATTAAGAAGCACCACGATGTCGAGCACAAATGACGTGGTGATCTTCTACGTTACAGACCTTGAGCCATGGAGCAATTACCTAAAAGAACTGTTCTACAGAGTGAAGAACACGAGCACAATGGTTATGGATCTTGACCAATTGGATTACGAGAACCCACCGGAAGTGATGCTGGCTGTCAAGGAATGCTGTCTAGTGGTCATTCTCGCATCAATCGAGATGTTGACTTTCATGAAGCAGAAGCTGTGGTTCAGTGATATATTGTGTAACGATCTCCCCAAGAAGGCAACGGTCGTGGTGGGGTTATGTTCAGTGGATAGCGCCCAGTTTTCCGACGAGGTTCGGGTGTCGTATCCTTGCTCGCCCTCCTGGAAGCATTACGTGTTTGGTCAGGAGCCGAAAGCCAACATAGGCAACGTGGCGGACATGCTGGGGATTGTGGACAGGAATAAATGTCCTCCTCGGCCACGTCCGAGGAGGAAGAAGCCTGATGTCAGTCTCAGGGTCATCCCATGTCAAGTTTACGAGGTCATTTCCGTAGATCAATTCCCTAGAGAACTGTACGACGTTTCAGCTGTGTTTTAAGCAATTGTCGGATTACCAGCTGTTGAAGACAACCTGTAGCGATTATGCAAGCTAGAAATTATTAGATAACTGTAAATAGTGCATGCCAAAGACAAATGTTTAATGGTATTTCCTTGATAATTATATAGTAGTAAATACGCTCGCAATGCCGTTTACAACAGGAAATTTACAATTCATTCTTTTTTAACTGTAGTTCAATGTATTGTTCATTGACACCATTTAAAGCGAGTTATAATCGTGTATGTATAATTCAATATTTCTATTCAGCCTGGTAAAGATGTCGTGATCGCTTTCCAAAAGGAAATGACGGGAACCATACAAGTCAGTTTAGATACCAATCAGGCAGCAGTCGACACAAAGAGACTGAACCCATATACAGTGAAGTTCAAAGCTCCTGGTGTGTACTGCCTTAGCACTAATACGTTTTGTATTTCTTATTTATATGTCTATATGTAACCCTGTATTGCGGTCATACTAGAATGACTGTCTGTTAAACGGCACTATATTGATGCCATTAGATGTTAGGTGTGGCGATATCACGTGCCCTTTGTCTGACAATGTTGAACATGTCACTTTTGCTTCTGAGTTGGCAGCAGCCCAATGGAGGGAAAATTACTGTCAGATATGCTATTTGGCGTCTTGCTAACAACGAAAACCTCCGCAGGCCATATAGCATATTTATATTACCAAAGAAATCTATGTATATATTCTATACAATATATGAGGATAGACCTCGTTGCATTGGGTGTGACAAGGACCTCACGGTTAGGCATGTGATGCTGGACGGTGTGGACTGTGCAACTCAGCGTGCCGAGTTTTATTCTTCGCCTAATCTCAAAAATGTGTTTACCCATGTTCCTGGGCACCTTATTTTATCCTTTTTGAAGGAAATTCAACTTTATGAAAAGTTTTAATTATACACTGTCTTATCGTTGTCTATGTATCTATCTTCTATATATTACTGTGGACTTTTTGCATGGTTTTTCACGCTTGTTTTTATTTTCTTGCATGATTGTATTGTAGAGTAACGCTGTAGTCGTCGCCTATGGGTGAGATATTCCCGCTGTGACGTAAAACAATAATAATAATAATAATAATAATATACAATATATCCTAATAAAAATATGCTATATGGCCTGCGGAAGTTTCGGATATATTGTAGAGAATATATACAATAGATAACTTTGATAATCAAAATATGCTATATGACCTGAGGAAGTTTTCGTCGTTAGCAAGACGCCAACTTTGAAAAAAAGAAGATATGTATATATTATCTTTAATAAGGTAGTAGCATAGTGATGTACATGTAGATGACCCGTATACACACTTATACATATCTATGTACCCTGATGATAACATTCAGTGTGCTACCATTGCCTACTGTCATGATCGCTGTGTTGCATGTAATAATATTGATGAAAGAAATTATGATTATGAAAATCAATATGCACAGAACCTGACTATCGTTGAGGTAGATACTGAATACTTCTATATAGTGTGTTGTAGTCGGTACTAACCCTATAACCTTTGAAAGAAATTATGATCGTGGATTCAAAATAATTGTTTATTAATCATTCTCAATTATTTCCAATCCAATCAATATTACCAGAGGACACGGATAATTTGTTGTATCCCATAAGACGAAGTGGTTATCTTTTTGTATAGCTATAATATGTCTGTGTGCGCAACTGATTTAGTCATATTTGAGTGGTTAAATGGAAATACAGTTGAATTCAATTTAATACATGTTGCACTGCCAACATGGCATAAATGAGGACCCTTTATTTTGTTTCCGTTACAGTCAAAAGTCCTGGGAAATATATCCTACACATATTTGAAGATGCCAAAGAGATTCACAAGAGCGTGTTCCGCTACATTGGGCCTCTCGAACATTCATTTACTTCTGTAAACTATCTCTGCCAATCCTTCCAGTGTGAAAATAAGGAAGAACTTGACCGGAGGTTAGCGGACATTCTGGAACGAAGCATTCCTGAGGATGAAAGTCTATCGGTTTTATACCAGAAAATCAAGTCAGCAACGAGTAAGTCAAATGCGAAAAGGTGTAACATATAGGTTGATTGCTGATATTGAGTGTAATATAACTATTAACTAACATAGTTATCAGTGCTCATGCTATTTTAGTGCTATTATCGATTTTTCGTAAACATGTGAAGTGTTTTAATTACATAGAAATATGCTATCAATGAATGTCGATGTATTACAGTTGCAATATCTCTCTCTCTCTCTCTCTCTCTCTCTCTCTCTCTCTCTCTCTCTCTCTCTCGCTCTCTCTCTCTCGTATATATATTTATGCATTGTGACAGTATGTAATGTTTTGAGCATTGCTTCGAATGTGCATTTGACACATTATTAATATATACACATTAGTAGTAGTAGTAGTAGTAGTAGTAGTAGTAGTAGTAGTAGTAGTAGTAGAGGGAAGAGGAGTATTATTATTATTATTATTATTATTATATAATGTTGGCTGCAGGTTCAATCAAAAGTAAATGCGAGTATCCGACATTGCTTCACTTTGCGGCTGCCAACGGGCTGTCAGATTTCTCCTCCCTGCTCGTGGACATCCCGGGAGCGTTCAGAGCGTTCCAGATAGAGAACTGTGACGGCCGTGACCCCGCTGACCTGGCAGACGTCCACGGACACACTGAACTCGGCCAATATATACGAGACTTCATGGTACTCCACATGCCAAATACCATATCAGGGTTTTCCCCCTAATGCTAATGTGCAATTGAATGCTAATTTTTCATCACCTTGCTTAAATGTTGGTACCCTATCTTGCTCTCTACCAAGAATATTACAATTTGAAATGAATACATTATCCTCTTTGACAGTCTCCCCAAAATATAACACTAATGTATATGTATCTTACGAGAACAATAAACTCCTGTATTGTACAATTCAGCAACTGGGTGGAAGAAGCTTCCAATCCGCTTGAGAGACTACTCCAAATTCCAGTTTCAAAACTCAATTCATAACACACCTATTGCTAAAGGATTATTCTTAAGTTCCTCTACCTGTACCCCCGCCCCCACCCCGGTCTGTCAGCATGCATCATGGCCGGAGGTATCGTCCATATAAAACTTCTGTCTGTATGTATGTCTATAAATGGAAAATTACTATTGTATTATTTACCAAAGACGAAAAGCATAAATTATATTTGAAGTACGAGTCATCAGATCCAATAATGTAATCTGAACCTGAAGATGTTCATTCGCTGTAGTGGTTGCGCCGCTCTCCACGCATTAGACTAATGGTAGTTATAGTCCAGGCCCCCTAAATTTAGGAGCTCTTAACTTCATGACCCAGTGTATCACTTCCTAAGTTAGATGCCGATTTAAGAAGGCTCTATGTGACGAAAACTATCCATGTCAATGTTACAGGATTGCATTTTGTGATATTGTTTTTGATTTTGTTAGGAAACATCGTACCTGGCTGATGCATATGATCTGTATACTACCATGGATGGCGTGGAACGTTATTGTAACTCTCAGAGTAAGTAACTTCTGTCTCCACCTGAACGAGTCACGTAAACTGTGCCCTGGATTCATATAAAACTACGGAAATGGCTTACTAGTATATTGTTTTACACATGATTTGAAGAAGTAAAATCTACATTTTGAAAACAGGAAATACTACATATAACATCTAAAATTACCTCTTTTTTTCCCGGATGAACACGTAATTGATTAAATATGTAGGTATTTATTCCTATTAATTACGTGCATTATGCTATATAGATAAAATGACTAGTCATAATTTATTAGGAATCTGACGAACTTAATATCGATATTAATCGTCATTGCATACAATATGAATATAATTCCATTTTGATTTGCCAGGCGAAGATCTATACATGGCTATGGATAATCCAACGGAGGAAGAAGAAGATAGTCTATGCATACTATCTTCACTAGACCCCACCCTTCAAGAGAGTACAGCCACCCCATCCACCCTACCACCTGTACCTAAAGGCCGGAGAAAATCAGCAGATCGTAAGTAGCGTGCGCGCGTACTTGTGTATATGTACATACGACAAGAGAGAACTGCGTTTCTTCATTGAGACAATTTCAAATACTCTGATATTAGACATAAATTTTATTCTAGGAAGCACATGTGATAAATAATATAAATATTAAAAACTGTGTTAAATGTATGCAATAAGCTGCTAATGCTTTGTTACTACATTTTTACTACAATGCGTAAATCATTTATTAACAAGAAGCAACAGTATCTACTCCAGATATATATATATAGAACAGTGTTTAGTGATTTTATTTTGGCTGAGCACATTTAATATATTGTAACATCTTACTAAAGGAATATTACTTTGTATAATACATGTACAGGGTGTACTGGCCACTTTAAATGCACGATGTTTAACTTGTATCTTTTACATTTTACTTGTATATAATGTATAAACATTTTACTTGTATATAATGTATAAACAGGCAAGAGAGGTGGTGCGTATACTATAGTCCTTGCTTTTCGTCGCATGGGGAACAGTTCACTATTACACGATGACTACATTGATTGCAATAGTATCACCTTGACTAGTATTCATATCAATAGAACTCTTGCTTGTATAAAATGCCAATATGGCTGTGTGTTTTCATTTATTGTTTAAACATGCAATCTATTTTTTTTATACACTTGCAGACACTTTAATAAACTATTCCTCTTTAATACTATGCTGTTGTCAACCCTTTTGAGTCCGATCTAGTGTTAGATCTACATTCAAAGGGTTTGCATTCATTTCGCACTCAAAGACGACGTGACCCATATCAACAATCCAAATATGTTAGTATTAATTTCAAGTAAAGTGACGTGTCGTTTACTTACCGTACTCGAATTGTCCTCCAACACAGAACCAGGAAGTGGGTTTTCCCCCACTCGATATATATTGTACATGTTTATGATTCATTATTTGAAAATGGGAATATTTCAAGCTTAAATAATAACGAAAATATGTTTAGAGATAATAATTTTATTGGCACTGTAAATAAATATCCATAACCAGAACATTGATTCATTTTGAGTTCGCATTATGAGCGACTTCTTTTACTCAAATGTGAATATTATGTCCTAGTGTTCCAATGTTAGAACTGTAACAGTTATTTCTAGGATATTGGGAATTTGTAAGCACATGTATAGGTGTTATGTAATAGTAATTTTATAACGAGCACGAATTACTTGACTCATTGTGTATAAATCCATAGTCCAGTCTGTTTTACTACTTTCTTATTATTTAATCTTAAAGTGTAATACCGGTATTATGAAACGTGCTATCTATAAGATGTCTACTAGCTATACATGTATAATGTTGATGAATGTTATAGCTTTTATCTATAGTAATGTTTAACTTTGTACCCTAAATACCATTTCACTGAGAGTAAACTTGTATCATGATGACACCGGAGACACTAGAGACTTAAATATTTATCTCTGACAAAAATAAATGTATGTAACTTTTCGTTCAACGTAATATTAATATTAGCCCTCACATAATACATGCAAATTGTTCTGTTATTAAGCGACAAGGCATACATTTAGGCTAATTTATATATCTATATGTATTTATTTATTTTATATATTTTATATATTTTACACACACACA